>BQNB010111438.1:0-22350 GCA_026074375.1 Tanacetum coccineum | reverse complement strand
CGGTTTATGATTTTAGCCTAGGTGATCATACCGGTTAAACTCAGAAGTTTAGTTAACAGATTAACACTTAAAAACATATATTTCAACTTTATAAAACCTATACTAAAAAATATGATGGCGATGTAGGACTGCAATAAAAAAAGTTACAACATTTAACATTATAGTCAGGTAGAAACCACGATTTATGACATGCTTCACAAAGCACATAAATAATCAGTAAGTTTCATAAAGAAAATTGGCACAGGTAGTTGTAGTTGGGAGAAGGGCTATACTTAGAAGATGACGAATTGTAAGTGGATGAAGTTGGTTGTAACTAAGCGATGTGGGTAAGTAACTAGGTAAAGTTGGGCTGTAAGTAGAAGGTTTAATAGGATTTACATCAGGGTCACCTTATTTGCATGATTAAGCTCTATTATACCCTTAATAATCAGATTAAGCTCTACATCAGGGGCACCTCTGCCGGGTTATCTGCCTCAAGTATATCTCTAGCTAGTTATTGTTAATCTATTCTGGCCATTATTGCATGTGAGTCATACTATTAAATGATCAATGGTTAAAGAGTGTAGACATTTTTGCTTAGAAACATATGTATATTTTTGTTTACAGGTCCGGAATCCGTCAAAGGAAAATTGATACAAGAGTGCAGATATTTATGCTTAGCTATCTTTTTAATGTAAGTACCAATTCCATACCTTTGTAGCTACAAAATTATATATTGTACCCATTACAGATAATGGATACCGTCACTAGGGTGTTTGGATTAGCTTACTACCTTTTAAAAATGCGATAACTTCCTTTTTCAGTTTGGATTATCTAGCGTATTTAATGGGCTTAATACAAACCTCATCATTGGAAGTGTTATTTCCTGACTGGACCAGACCCTACCCAAAACAATTTCATAACAGTTGTTGAAGTTTTAATCAAATTTATGAATTAACCTAAAATTTTTGAGTACCTCACTAGACCATACCCTGCCCACCTAGTTATGACTTTATGATTTCTACATCTAACTTTTTTCCGGTTTCATGCATATTTCTAATGTTCGAATATTATATTATGCAGGGTTTACGATGAAGAGGTGTCCATATGAGCTTTATTCATTTTACTTAGTAATATATCATTGTAGTAATTTATGTTGAGTTTTAGTTATGACTTTGTGATTCTAAAGACCATGGTTTACAAGGATGTTGGACGTATTGTTTTTTACTTTATGGTATTCAAGTGACAATGTAGACTTGATTTTATGGATGATTAATAAAAATGGAGTTCAGTTTATTTTTGGCTTCGATTGAACTATATTTGTGAAAATTTGCGATGGTTAGTTTATAATGACTAATTGAATGCAAAACCATGCCAAATGACTTTTATAACGAATGTAAAAACACGCCAAATGTTTTTTTTGGCAAGGCAGAAAAAATGTGCCAAATACGTTTGGAACCAAAAACGGAAACCGTGCCAAATACGTTTGTCATGGTAGATACAACCGTCCTAGTTAAATTTGGCACGGTTTATAAAAACTGTACCAAATAAACATTCGGCACGGGAAATGAGTTAGTACCAAATACACATTTAGCACAAGATATAAAAGTGTGACGAATGGCTATTTTGGAACGGAAAATCATCAGCCGTGCCAAATACCTCAATCATGGCACCCCAAAGTTAAACCGTACCAAGAACCATGCCAAATACTATTTAGCACGGTTTTAACATGATCCCAATATATTTGGCACCCTCATATTTAGGACGGAGCTAAAAGCGTGCCAAAGCCATGCCAAATAGCATTTGGCATGTGTTTTTGAGTATTTGGCATAGTTTTCCACCCTCCTAAATACCCCTTTTTCTTGTAGTGTTGCAAAATTGGAAAACAAGCTCACGCAAGTCACAAGGCTAAGAATATAGTCTCAACAACTAGATGCTTAGAACTCCTTCATATGGATCTCTTCAGTCCATTCGTCGTACGAAGTTACGGAGGAAATCGCTACACCTTAGTCATAGTAGATGACTACTATAGGTATACTTGGACTAGATTCCTTAAGGACAAAACCGAAGCCTTCGATCAATTCGAAATATTTAGTAAGAAAAATTGAAACCAATTAGGATGTACAATAGTGTCAATAAGAACCGACCACGGTAGGGAATTTGCTAATGAGGTGCAATTTGGAGAGTTTTGTAATGTCAATGGAATTACACATAACTTCTCAGCTCCACACACTCCTTAATCAAATGGCGTGGTTGAAAGGAAAAATAGGACACTTCAAGAAATGAGTAGGACTATGTTGAATGAGCAATCGTTACCATAAATTTTTTGGTGTAACGCAGTAGATACTTCAACATACATTCTCAACCAAATCCTAATTAGAGCCATCTTAGGAAAAAAACCTTACGAACTCTTAAAAGGTAGGAAACCTACTCTAGATTACTTTAGAGTGTTTGGAAGCAAGTGCTTAATTATAAACACTAAATACTACCTTACAAAGTTTGAACCAAAGTCATACAAATGTATCTTTTAGGTTACTCGCAAAATAGTAAAACCTACATCATCCTTAACAAACATACTAGGAAAGTCAAAAAATCACTCAACGTGAAATTTAATGAAACTCCTCCACCCTCTAAAACATCACCCTTGGTGGATGATGACTTAGATGAAGAAGAAGCAATTAAGGTTACCAAAAAGAAAAACCTAGAAAATGACATTGAGGATGAAACTTTAAAGATTAACAAAATAGTCAATATTAAGGAATCTAGGAACCATCCATTAGAAAATGTCATAGGAAACCTTAACCAAAGAACCCTTAGATCACAAGCCCAAAACCAAAATATGTTATTTTGTTTTATATCAACTATAAAACCTAAGAATGTGAATGAAGCCTTAACAAATGATAGTTAGATAGTCGCCATGCAAAAATAATTAAATCAATTCATTGCTAACGATGTTTTGGAGTTAGTTCCACAACCTAGGAATATGACAATTATAGGAATTAAGTGGGTGTTTAGAAATAAGTTAGATAAGAACAATATTGTTTCTCGAAATAAGGCTAGGTTAGTTGCTCAAGGCTATAATCAACAAGAGGGCATCAATTATGATGAAACTTATGCCCCAGTTGCTAGACTTGAGTCGATTAGGATACTATTAGCTTATGCTTGTGC
This sequence comes from Tanacetum coccineum, assembly GCA_026074375.1. Taxonomy (NCBI): domain Eukaryota; kingdom Viridiplantae; phylum Streptophyta; class Magnoliopsida; order Asterales; family Asteraceae; genus Tanacetum; species Tanacetum coccineum. The sequence continues at coordinate 19,203 of BQNB010111438.1, read as the reverse complement.
TTTAGATTTTAAGCTATTCCAAATGGATGTAAAAAGTACATTCCTAAACGGTTTTATCAATGAGGAGGTATACGTGGCACAACCTCCAGGATTCATTGACTTTGAAAAACCAGATCATGTTTATAAACTTAAGAAAGCTTTATATGGTCTTAAACAAGCACCCAAAGCTTCGTATGATAGATTAAAAGCTTTTCTCATTAAACATGAATACAAAATGGGAATGGTAGATAACACACTTTTTACCAAGAAGAAAAGTTCAAACCTCGTCATCGTTCAAATATATGTCGACGACATTATATTCGGCTCGACTTGTGAAGACATGTGTGATGAATTTTCCAAAATCATGCATGACGAGTTAGAGATGAGCATGATGGGTGAACTTAACTTCTTCCTTGGACTATAAATAAAACAAATGGAAGATGGTATCTTCTTTAATCAATCTAAATATATTAAAGAAATGCTTAATAAAATTGGCTTAGAAGAATCTAAACCAATGAAAACCCCATGTCCTCCGATACCAAACTCACGAAAGATGAAGAATATGAGTCGGTAGATAGTACCAAGTATCGAGGCATGATAGGTAGTTTATTGTACCTAACGAAAAGTAGGCCTGATATCATGTTTAATGTTAGCCTTTGTGCTCGCTTCCAAGAGGCTCCCAAAACCTCTCACCTTGAAGTGGTTAAGCGTATCTTCCGATACATTAAAGGCACTATGCACTTAGGATTATGGTATCCCAAGGGGACCGACATAAAAATAGTAGTATATGCCGACTCTGATCATGCAAGAGATTATGTTGACCGAAAGAGCACTAGCGGTATTTGTACCTTCGTGGGATGTTATTTGAAATCTTGATTCTCAAAGAAACAAACCGCTCTTGCTATATCCATAATCAAAGCCGAATACGTAAGCGCCGGAAGGCATGTTAACAAGCACTATGAATGAAATAAGCTATTATCGACTACGTCGTTCGACTCGACGACATCCCTATCATGTGAGATAATAAAGGCACGATTGATCTTAGCAAAAACCCGATGCAACATTCTTGAACCAAACATATCAAAATTCATCACCACTTTCTTCGTGATAATGTCCAGAAAGGACATATCTCAATCAAAAAAGTGCCGTCCGTCGACAACATCGCCGACATTCTTACGAAACCCCTTAAACGTAAATTGTTTAACTATCTAAGTATTGGTTTAGGAATGATGGAACACATTCCATAAATCGTATTAGTCCGCTTCTCCTTCTTACAGTCTCGATTCTAGTCCGTGTTCCATTCCGTGTCGTGACAACTTAAATACTTCATCCAAAGTACTTTGAGCATTTTTAATTTGAGAAATGCAAATTAAAACGTAACTCCTCTTTGTAAAATTTTTGTCAAAACTTAGTCTAATTTCCTTCGCCGAGGGCGGCCTCCATATCCCAGGCGGCCCCAAAAGTTTATACTTAGTTAAAATTTCATCAAAACTAAAAAACAAACACTCACTCTCCCTGCTGCAGCGACGAACACGACGAAAAACAACCCAAAACTTAAAATCAACCATTAAAACACTAATTGAAGATAAAATCAACACACCCAATCATTCTTAAGATCATCAACATCATCAATTGTAAGTCATTTCATCTATTTTCTTTCAATTTGAGTCTATGGTTCATGATGAACATAAAAATTGAAATTGAGGATTTTTCATTTCTCTTTCTATTTTGTACAATTAGGACTACTAGGATACAATATATAACTAATATGCTTCCCTTAGACAAAAGATTTGCATACACTAGCAAGTTTGTCGAAAAATTAATTTCGAACCAAAACCCCAATTTTATTTTTCAAATCACTCACGTTAGAAACATAATAAAATTGTTGTTATGCATTGTTAATACAACTTAAAAACGTTTTTAAACACATGCATAATGATCTCATGAACAAAGGTCGAGATACATAATTCATATGTATTTGTCGACATGTTTGGATAAGCAAAATCAAATTAAGGAGCGTTTAGATTAACTCTTAGGATTTTATTTTTAGGTCGAGTTAATCATTACTCTATATTTGTCACATTTAGGCACACACTAGGAACATTGTGAGTAAAACGTTACAAGTTCAAGACTATAAAACATGACCATAATATTTTTGTTTTAGGTGACAATGCCTTGAATCACCGAATTAGATCACCAAAAGACCCGTAACTACATCCCACTCATATCAAATGAATTCAATCAACCATTAAGAAACACCACTGCAAGCGTTAAAAACGGTACTTTCATGAGGGTAGGGTTGTGAGTCAAAACTTTGAAAACATGAGTCATATCCATGCTAAGTTTGGATTAATTAGTTTTGATTGTTTGTTGAACATAAACGAACAAATTGTTCCTCGTTTTGTTCTTGAGTTTTATAGTTAACTCATGTTTAACTATAACTCCAAGGGTCATTTTGTGGTCAAATTTGTCATACAAAATAAGTCATTCTCTCTCACTCTCGAGGAATTTGGTCAAATCTTAAAAATCCATTTCAAAGGTCAAGTGTCACACACCGACATGTGGTTACTCGACTACTTGTCAATAAGTGCTCCTAGTAAAGGTCGTTACAAAACCACTCCTTCATCTCCAAAGGTCATCAAGTCTCTTATTTAAGTCCCTCGACAAGGTCAAGTCACTCGTACTAAAAATAAGAAAATCGTTGTCATAGATCAAAATGAAATTTTAACCCGGGAAATTCAAACTCATATGAAATTATGGGTTGATATCATTTGTGAAAACGCCATTTGTCTAGGAGGTCATAAGGATCATGTCTCCATGTATCTTTGTCATATGCTTTATTGCATTGAAACTTCCACTCCATACAATCTAGCATTTTCCATTCTCAAAAGAATGGAAAAGACTCTAAACAAACATAAGGAAGTCTTACCTTATGGAATACTTCTAACTAGATTGTTCAAACATGTTGTATCTGTCTCTCCTAAGCTAGCAATTAATCACTATCTCTCACATGATCGAGTCATTCATCCCTTCGCTCTTCATTATGAGTAAAAGACGCGATCAAATCATGGCAAGAAAAGACCTCTTGATTCAAATGCTAGCTCCTCTTCCACCACTCTAAATCATCTATTCTTATCTCGTCCGTTGGATGACACCATTGATGAAAATGATGAAGAATCATTTCATTCTAACTCTTCTTCTCCTTCTTAAAATGTCCCTTCCTCGTCCAATGCTATTTCTAAAGTCCGTTAAAACCCTACTCATGAAAGTCAATGCTTAAACACTTACCTCTCCGAAACCATAAACCTTCAAACTCAACAACGAGATGCTCACCGGGAAGGGTTAAGATCAATTGGATAAGCTCTCAAGGACATGATGAGTGGGAAATAGAAATAAACATGTTTGCATAACTATTAAAGATTCTTATTATTATCTATATTATCTAGTACAATATGCTTTATATTGTTACTAGGATTAGTGAATAACAATTTCATGTGACTTGGATGATTTTTTCAATTTTATCATCCAATCATCTTAATGTGTGAACTACTTCTAGGAGTTATAACATGTGTATAATATTACTATATGCTAAATGATTTGTATCTTAGTATAGGACCCTATATTCTTACTTAAATTAATTGATTCTTAATTTTGGAAGATGCTAAAATCACTAGACAAAATAAAGGGAAAAACTAGAAAAATTTTCTTCTTAAAGTTGGAAGATGCTAGAAAACCAAGAATGTCGGTAAGACAAGTGTGGAAACGCAAGACATCCACTCCAAAATCATCACCTTCTTCCCAAAAGACTCACTTCCACTTCCTCTAAGAGTCCATTTTCAATCTCCTTCACCACCATCATACAATCCACTAAGAGATCAAATGATTAACCAACTTCACAACATCTCTACCATCCTTGATTCACACACTAACCCAACTAATGCCTACATTCATGTACCACCTTCACCATCACCGCAACCAATTCATCCTCCTTCTTATGCTCAAGTTAAATTTTACTCAAGTTTTTGTCATTATTGCAAGTATTCTAGACACCAATTCTACTCCTTGAGAAATGAAATCAACTTCATTCACTTTCTTCTCACCCGTCTCATACCTCAAACTCGTACCCCTCCAAACCATGTGTCACCAACCTCATCTTTTTCCCTCTTTAATTAATCATTCTCATATGATTAATCTACCTAAATAATCGACCATCCATCTTTTGATTACGGCATTTTCTACAATTCAAGAATCCACTAGTGTAGCTCTATGCCTCAATATGTCTTTATTCTATGCTTATCTACTTTATCTTGTAATGATTCATATAATTATAGTATGAATTTGTCTTATCTCGTATTTATCTTCAATTGAAATCAATGCTTCTTGTATGAGCTTATTAAGTAATGAATGAAGCCACTTTATGGCTTAACTTGCATGAATTGCTATGAGTGCTACTAGTTGAGAATATATTGTCTTGCACTTGTATCTCTTACTTTGTTTTGTAGCAAACAATTTTCATAAGATCGATCCTTTGGTGCCCCAAACAAGGAGAGCGTACATCAAGGGGGAGTCTTGATATCATTGACTTCTTTCTTTCTACAACAATTCGACGATCATTCTTTTTGAATTTGAAAAAAAGGGGAAGAAATGGAATAAAAACTCATTAATAATTTGAAACCTTTAATTTTATATAAAATGAGTTTATATTTTGTCATCATCCAAAAGAAGGAGATTGTTAATACAAATAATGTCTAAAAACGTTATTTATATTTTTTGACCTCTCAATGTTTTGATAATAACAAAATGTGTTGATCCCAACTTAAGATCGATTCCTTGGCTTGTAAAGGTTAAGTTACTTTGGATAGAACCAAAACAACTATGGTATGAACTTTGTGAATACTAAAGAGTATGCAGAATCTACTCTTTAATGATTAGAAGAATATTAATGAAACAATAAACTGTATGAACAATGATATCACTAAAAAGCTCTAATATTATTATTATCAATAATACAAGTACTCTGTGTAGTACTAGGGTTTACAACCTTGAAGCTATATATCAAAAATGAATGAATGTGTATGTATCTAAAACCATAACCTAGGACCTTCTTTTATACACCAAGGAGTCCTTTACAAGATAACTACATATCTTCTATAATTCTAATAGATAACAGCAAATCTTCTAACTTTATAAGATATACACTGAATAAGTCAATACAAATCTCTTGATACGTCTTTATCTCTTTAGCAGTCTTAATCTTCATGCAGCAGTCTTAATCTTCATGCAACAGTCTTAAGTTAGTACTGGCAGTACTAACTTACTCTAGCAGTACTAACTGGTTTGTACTGGCAGTTGAACTTGAGTAGTACTAACTGTTGGCTTGGCAGTACTAAGTATAAAGACTTTCAATTCCCAACAATCCTCCCCTAAACTTGTGATTTACCTCTAAATCATCAAGTTTCTTGAATTAAAATCTTGTTCTCTGAGAGGATTCTTCCAAACACTTCATCTTCTTGGTCTTTCAACCTGCATGAATATCTTTCTAAGAAGTTCTCTGGACATCTCATTATCTTGTTCCACCAAGAGCTTTGCAACCAGCATCTGTGTAAGAGTTCCTCTTGACAATGGATACTCCTTCTCTATCAGCATGTAGATGTCTATTCCCTTCTCTGTAGACACATGATGCACTCCACATGAATCATATAGCCTCCAAGTTAAATCATGAATATGCTGTTGAAGCTTCCATAACTCATCATCTATATCTGGTTTAAACAATCTCTTCAACTCAACCCATATCTCTCTTTCTTTGTCCTCTGTTGGTTCTGTTGAATTGAACTTCTCTTTTACTAGAATCCACAGCTTCACTAAGTCTTCCCTATTAAATGCTTTCAGCATATCATCAAAGAATTAATATACCTCAGTATGATTTCCAACTCTGATGATCTTCCAGTACTTCCTAGCTCCTTCAGTGTAAATCTCCTAGTTAATTATAGGATACTTAGTTTGTAAAGCTTCAACATTCATTCCTTGCTCTAGAACTATTATCATCATTTGCTGTAGCCTTTCTTGTGACAGTTCTTCTTCTTTATCTTTTAGTTCTTTAGCTGATACTGAGCTTTCTCTAGTCTTTTGTCTCTTTGAACTTTCTTGAGCAAGTTCTTCTTTTGCATCTCCTTTTGAACTTCCAGCTATTGACTCAAGAATTGTTCTTTCAATCTCACTGTCCTTTGGAACAAAAGTGTGTACTCTCCTCATTGTTGTTTCAAACAGATTCTTGATCTCATCAAAAGAATAACTTCTCAACTACTGTAGTGTATAAGCTCCCATGTGCTTGATATAATTAGACATATAGGTCCTCTGTTGAGCCTGTGTGGGTGGCTTATTCCTCCTTTCTTCAGCTTTTTGTGCAGCAAAATACCTTTTTCTTTGATTGATAAGCTCTGTAAGCAATCTTGCTTTTTTAGCTTCAAAGTACTTCTCTCTTTCCTCTGCTTGTAACCTTTGTGCTAACTCTTCATCAGCTTTAACTCTAGCTTGTATGTCATCCCATTCTTCAATATTAAAAGAGCTAGTTGCTTCTTGTACACTGGCGATCCTCTGTCTCTCTTCTTCCTTAAGTTCAACTTTTAATCTCAGAGCTGCTTCATAACCAAGTCTTTCTTGTTCTTGCTGCAGCTTTGTCTTGGTCTATACAGGTTTAGATTCTTCCATTATACCTTTACCTTTGTATTTGGCAGTACTAATAGTAGCAGTAGAAACATCAACACTAGCAGTAGTAACTACTGTACCATTAGTAGAAACTGGCTTAGCAGTACTAATATCCTCTTTAGCAGTACTGATATCCTTAGTAGCATCAAGATCAAATTCAAACTCCATGTCATGATCTTGCCTCCCCTGAATCTCTACATCATGTTGTACCAGTGAGATTGTAGGATCTTGATCAATTTTAGATATCTTCCTCCTATGTTTAGAAGGATCCTCTAAATCTTCTTCATCATTAGAAACAACAATTTTAGCCCTTCTTCTAGCTTGGTTGGACTTAACTTTGTTCTCTAACTTCTTTACCTTCTTGATGAGCTTAGTATAAGCAGCACCATATGTTAGCTTAGTCTGCTTCAAGTCTGTCTCCAAGCTCTCCACTTTCTTTGACAATGTTGTACATAAAACCGTCAATTCTTGAAGTGTCAAACTGCCTTCATCACTTTTAAGTGTGTTAACTCTTGGGAGAGGTAAATATTGGGGCATGGTAAGGGTCTTATCAATGTTACCACTGCCCTATCCTGCTTCTAAGCCAGTGATAGTAGTGGCAGCCCCTCCATATCTGACATCCAAACCTATGGAAGCAGCCTCATCTGCAACACGGGTCTGAGTAGGAGATCTGGGCTGAGGAACTATAGATTCCTATATGATAGTTCTCCTAGATGTTGGTGAAATTAGAGGTTGTGAGGTTGATGGAGCACTGGTGGGTATGTGATGGGACTCAACTAGGTGTGTTGATCCTTCACCCTAAACAACTGGGCCCTAAACAATCATTGTAGGAAACAATGGAATGTTCTCCCTAGAATAACCCTTTGAAGCCCTCTTTATATTGCTAAAAAGTTTTTGAGTGTGGGTAGGAGCAATTATTGATCCCTTTTTAACAGATCTTACTTAGCTTGTTAAAGCTTAGTTGTGTTGGATAGATCAAAAACAACTATAGTAGAAACTAAGATTGAGAATATCATAAACTATGCGAAAACTAGTTTGCAATACTAAGAAGAATAATAAAACAGTAAACAAACTTTTACTAAACTTTCAGCCTCAATATGAAACGATCACTCTAAATAGTGATACGGTTACAAAATAACCTTAAAGCTACGAATATCAAAGATGTACTCCTAACATTATGCCCTATGACCTCTTTTTATACACCAAGGAGTCCTACAAGGCTTACAATACTTTCCTAACATATCATGATCGTTTTTATAAACAAACGTAATCTCCTAAATAGATAAGTTATACACATCTTCTTTACAAATAACTAATACTTATCTTTGTAAGTATTCTTGTTCTCCAATCAATCTTTGATCTCATCTCTGTCAACATAATCCTTCCAGCAGTAGTAATCACTCAGCAGTTGTAACTAAGCACAAGCAGTATTAACCACTTAGAAGTTTACTTTAGCAGTATTTACATACACTAGCAGTACTAACTTTTGTACTAGCAGTAGTAACTACTTAGTATATTTTCAGTCTTCATCTCTGAGCATTTTTAACTTCTATTAGCAGCAGTAACTTTATGCTAAGAGTACTAATATATAAACAGTAGTAACTTTTACACTACCAATACTAATAACTACTTAGCATAATTTTCATTAGTATTACCAGCAGCACTAAGTTATGCTTGACAACACTAATATATATCTGAGCAGTAGTAACTCTAAGAATCATCTTGAAGTCTTTTAATCCCAACAATCCTCTCCTAAACTTGATGTTCATCTTCTAAATCTTAAAGTTTATTTATTAAAAGTCTTCATCACTATCAGGAGGATGTATTCAAACACTTTATTGACCCTTTTTCAACTTTGTCATGAGCTTGAGTAGTTGATAGCACATCTCATTCTAATGATCAGCTTGAAGCTTTTTGTTCAGCATGTTTGAGATTGTTATTGGTGTAAGGGGATATCTTTTCTCAACCAACATAAAGATATGTAGATTTTTAAACCTTACAAATTGCACTCTACATGTATCAAACAGCTTCTAAATAGTCACTTTGTATCCCTATAGATTTCTCCATACTTTAATTTTTATGTTAGGTTCAAACATTACCTTTATATCACCCTATAACACTCTTTCATATTCATCCTCTGGCCTTGTATTCCCATGTTTAGCTTTAACCAACTTCCAGAGGGTCTCCGAGTCTTCTCTATCAATATTCTAGAGCATCTTGATCATTGATAAGTATCTTTTTGAACTTTTATCAGCTCTTATCAATTGAAAGTATACAAACTTTTCTTCTTTGACAATCTTGTATTTAACAATAACTGGAGGTTTGGTGGATAGAGCTATAGCATCAATTGCTACCTCATCATCTTTAACTATCTCAATATGCTTTTTCATCTCTGCCTCCTTTTGATCATCATCTTTTTCAGCTTCTACATGCTCATCTATCTTCTGCTTCTTTGAGTTATCAGATTCAAGCTCATCCCTTGCTCTTTTAGAATTTCCTTTTGTTCTTGTCTCACTGCTTTTCACCAACTCTGTATTCATGTCTACAAAAGTGTTTACCCTTTTCATCTCTTTATCAAACATCTCCTGGATCTCATCATAATTTTTGCTCTTTAGCTGATTATGTTTGTATCCAGCTATGTTCTTCAAATAGGTAGACATTGTATTTCTCATTTGTGCCTTAGTTGGTGGCTTGCTCCTTTTCTCTTGAGCTCTTAATACTGCAAAGTGTTTCTTTCTCTTCTCTAAGAGTTCTACAAATAACTTTGACTTTTCTTTAATACTCAACTGTTCTTGTTCTTCTGTTTGCATTTGTTGAGCCAATTGAAAGTCAGCATCCATCATAGCTTGTGTGTTATCCCATGATTCAAGTAAAGCTATGTTGGCTTTTTCTTCCTTTAGTCTTGAAATCCTCTCTTCTTCTTCCATTTTAGCTTGTAGTTAAGCTTCAAGATTTCTAGAAACTTCTTCATCCATTGTAATATCATCTTTCTTCTTCAAAGATTTTTCAGGCTCAACCATTTTTGCCTTCCCTTTGTCTTTAGCCTGTAGAAGTTGTGATGCTTGTAAAGGTGATGATGTTGTTTTGAATTCACTTGGCTCTTGAACTACAACCCCTCTAGCCTTGGGTCTTGTAGTTGTAGTTATTGTAGCAGCAGATGTAACAGCTTTGGGTTTAGCTGCTTTGATTTCTATTAGAGTCTGAGCCAGAGTCAACTCATCAATAGTTGTTGTTGGAGCATTGGCAGTAGTAACTTCAACATTAGCAGTAGTAACTACTTCACCAGCAGTAGTAACTGGATCAACAACACTAACTTCTTTTTCAGTAACTTCTTTTTCCTGCTCTTCCAACACAAGGTTGTCATCATTCATCTCTTGAGTCTCATCCACCAAAGTCACTTCTGCATTAGCATCAAGATAAACAATTTTCCTCTCCTGTTTGGATGCATCCTCCTGAGCACCCAAACTAATATCATTAGAGGATTCTACCCTGCTAACTGAACCAACCTTCCTTAATATCTTAAACCCTGGTGTTCTTGACTTCCTTCTCTTTTCCAAACTCTTTACTCTTCTTTTCAAGCTCTCAATCTCCAAAGCTTGATTAGATTTTGTAGTCTCTAGAGCAAGAACTCTTGATTGTAATTGGGTACAAAGATCCATCAATTCAGTAAGTTACATTCTATCCTCACCACTTTGAGGTGGATCACATGAAGGGGTAGCTACATGCTCCTTATTGATAGCCTCATCAATGATAGGCTCTGTAGGACCACTGTCCTTCCTTTGTTTCCTTCTTAACTTTTTCTTTTGAGGTTTAGATAAAGATGGTAGAGTATGAATAGGTGTGGAATGAGAATCAGTAGGAGCAGCTGAATCTTCACCCATGTCTTCAGTAGCTTGAACCATAATTGTTATAAATAGAGGTGTAACCTTTCCAGAAAAACCCTTTCCTGGTCTCTTTATGTTAGCAAACACCTTCTTAGTTTGGGAAGGTATAACATAAATTCCTTTATATCTGGACATTCCCCCAACTTGTTTGTTCAGGAAGACTTGCACAAACCTTGGATACATAAGAAATTTTACCCCACCCTCCAAGTTCTTCACCATATTGTCAAAAATGTACTTGGAGAAGTTGAAATTTTTATTTGTGGCAAGACATATGATAGCAGATGCCATAGTGCTACTAAATTCATTCCAAGATGTAGTCTTAGCACTAAGGCATTGCAGTAAGGTATGGATAAGAAATTTCCATTGGGATGAAAAATAAGCTTTATAGAATGTAAGCTTTTGAGTAAGATTTTCATACCCCATTCTTTCCAATTCTGCAAAAATGGTAGCAGTAGGTAGACAATCTGTTCCTTCAGCATCATCCAACTTAAGATCACTCCTTATACTCGTCTCAGTGATGATTACTTTCTTTTTGTCTACTAGGGCTTGTATCTGACGCTCCTCATTAACTGTCTTAGCCTTAGCAGACGTCCAGAACTGTTCAATACAGGTAGTATAAATGGTGGGACTAACCGTTAACGCATATTGGACAAAAATTGTATTCAGAAAATCAATAATTTCTGCAAACCCATTACTTTCTTCGAGTTTCTCCAAAAACGCAACCAAATTATGAGTTTCAGCAAACTTTGGGGTCGACATTGTGATGGGTTTTGATGATTAAAGATGAAATTAAGTTAGGGTTTATGATTAGAGAGGATAACAAAGTGTAAAATCAAACGAATAAGTGATTAAAACCCTTAATCAAAGTATTTATGAAATCACCCTCAACAGCATTAACTGGAACTGGTAGCATTAAGTTAAGCCTAACAATATTAACTAACCCAGCAGTAGCAAGTTATGCCTGGCAGCATTAACTTATGCCTAACAGCAGTAAGTGTATGCCTAGCAACATAAACTAATACGGGTAGCAGTAAATTAAGCCTAACAACATTAACTTAAGCTTAGCAGTATTAAGTTTAAGCTGAGCATCATTAACTTTAAGACACCAGTATTAACCTCAGTTTCTTTCCAAAAAGCATTTCCATCATCAATTTTGATTCTCATAAGCTCTATTTCTATTTTAAATCTCTCAATATCTCTCATTTCTTTTTCTCACCAATTCACTCTATCTGTTTTTATATCACAAATCAAGAGCCCTTTCATACAGTTTGTTACAAAATTCCATCAATTCATTTAGTTTCATGTCGTCCTCCCTACTTCCAAGTGTGTTAACTCTTGAGAGAGGTGGATCATTGGACTGTTTAGATGCAGCCTCAAACCTAGTTTGAGCTTCTGCACCCCCCAATATGGTATCTTGGCACCTGGGACCACTACCTAAATTAGTTCCCTGAGGAAAAGACTCATTAAGTGTTTCCATGGATTGGGTCCTATTTATGTTACCACCAACCAGCTCTGCTTCTAAGCTAGAAGCAGTAGTGGCAGCCCTTTCCATTCTGTCTTCCCACCCCTTAATGACAGTCTCATCTGTTACAAGGGGAATAGGTCTACTAGACTAAGATATCTCAGTGGTCCTTTTAGCTTTCCTAGGTTTTTTAGTCATTTTAAGTTAAGATTGTGATAGAACAGTGATTGGTTCAAGATTAGATAGTGATACAGTTATGGATGTGTGTTGGGGTTCAGTGGGATTTCCTAACCCCTCACCCACTTTTGCTTAATGATACATTCCCTTTCATCCAATCTTAATTAACCTCCCCTCAAACAATACCTCAAAGATTAAGTAATCCAATGCTAACAATTAGAAAGTTAAACCCGCTAACATCAAAAGCCTTTGTGAGAAGATCTGCAACATTGTGGTGTGTGTAAATCTTGATCACTTGAATCAACTTCTTCTCGTAAGAATCTCTGATGAAATGGTTCCTAATCTATATGTGCTTGGTTTTAGAGTGAAACACTGGATTTTTCACAATACAGATTGTACTTTCATTATCAATGTAAATCTTGGTGTTCATAAAGTTGAACCCATAATCAAGCATCTGATTTTGGATCTACAACACCTGTCTACAACAATTTGTAGCAGCAACATACTCTGCTTTAGTAGTGGAGTTGGCAACTATAGTTTGCTTTTTACATTGCCATGAAATTAACCTTTTGCCAAGAAATTGACAACCTCCTTTAGGACTTCCTGTAAATGCAACAAAATCCCCCATCAACCTCTTGATAATCTGTAAGAAAGGACTTGTTTCCAGTCATATGCCTAGAGCATCCACTGTCAAAAATTCCTTGATCCTGTAAAGTATATTATGGATTACCCTGCACTCAAAATAAGAGAATTAGTTTCTCTTGGGGCCCCAAGCCATTACTGACTTGAGTCAGCCTTGTAGATCAACATAGTCAAATCTTTTAAACATGTATGATCCACTGTCTTTGGAGGTATGGTCAATAACATTTCCTGTTGGTCTCCAAATCCAGGATGCTAAGGACTTAACAGCATTTCCCCATATCCTACAATATCACTAACTATTGCTTTTTGCCCAACAGTAGTTACATTGTTAACCCTAGCAGTTTTAACTTTTTCATTAAGATTATAGGTTTTAGCTACTGATTTTTAGTTAAAAGCCCTTCTTACTGGTGAATGTGCTTTAAAATAAGAATATGTTTTGGGTAATGCATCATTCACTTTTGATTTAGTGGCAGCAGTATTAACAGGCATGGCAGTACTAATTGATGCTGCTGCTCTTAGAGAGTTTTGCTTAGCAGCATTAACTGGTACTTATCCTAACTTTGTTGCAACTGCTGTTGGAACAAAATTCCTTTTAGGATGTGGGTGAGTCAATTTATTTTGGTGGTTCACCCTCTGAACATTGTTCTATACTGGTCTAATTTCCCTTTGACCAGTAACCCTTCCCTTATTATCTGACACAGGTTTTTCTACCATTTTATTGTCATAAAAATCACAGTATTTAATTAAATGGTTGAAACTCCCACATACAAAACAAGCTTTCTTTATAAACTCAAAACCATTCCCTAGTTTCTAAGTCATCATTCAATTCCAGTTTCTTCTATTACCCTTAAGACTTTGACTTTTCCTAGGATACTTTACTTTCTTATGTGTGTTTTCCTTATTAACAGATTTCACATTCTCATCAAATTTGACAAAATTGATTTTTGTAAACTTTGGTTTTGTCTGATTAGTTTTAGGTCTAAACACACTATTATTATCACTATCAGTGTCCCAATCTTCAATGATAGGAGCACTAAGCCTAACAATTTTAGGCTTTTCTACAATATCCTTACTAGTCTTAGATATACTAGTTTCAGTTTCACTCACTTTAGTCTTATAGACAAACTCATCTAACCCATTAAAGGATAAGTCAGGTCTTGAGGGCATGTAGTTCCCAGTGTAGGGAGGGGGAACTGCATGAAACCCTTCACCTGTTTTGAATCTATCATTTACAGGACTATTATCTACATCACTTTCTCTACTGTTAAACACACTATGAACCACTTCACTCTCATTCATTTGACTATCATAACCAAGACCAGCTTTGTCTTTAGCACTTATTTGACTATTTATCAGTTTAGTTAGATTCTTTGATGATTCTTCAAATTTTTCTAGTTTAAGTTTCAAATCATCTTTCTCTTTTAAAGCTTCTTCTAACTGATTTTTAAGGTCTTTGATAGAGATATCTTTCACTTGGACATCATACTTTAAAAATGCAATATCTTCTTCATAAACAGCTTCATTCTTTTCATGAACAACTATCCTAGCTTCTAATGATTCTAATCCCATTTGATAACCTATAATTTCTAGATTAGATTTATTAAGAGCTTCACGCTGTTGATCATACTGAACTTGATGAACTTGATGAACCTTGGGATGTATAGGCCATTAGAGCAAAGTTTGTGATGCCTTCTTCAGCCTGAAAGCTCCAATCATAACCACCTATCCCATCTTGAACAACCAAGGCATTTGTAGGAGTTTCCACTGGTACAACCCTTCTTGGAGCATCTCCATTTCTATTCCCCTGATTCCTTGGTGCCTTGCATTCTCTAGCAAAGTGACCTCTCCTATGGCAGTTGTAACATTCAACCTTTGTCTTATCAAAGCCAATAATTTCTTTGCCATTGAAATTCAAATTCCTTCCTATCTTCTTTAAGAATATTTTCACCCTCATAGTAAGCATGGCCACCTGCTATTTGAGATCCATCTCTTCAAGATCATCAGTATCAATCTACTCTAGATCTTCATTGTCCAATTATGGACTATTAGATTGATTAGCAAAGAAGGAAAACATGGTATCATCAGTATAAGTTGAGGAAGAAGCTTGTCCCTGTGAACTAGCAGTAGAAACTTCATGAGCAGTATTAACTGCTTCATTAATACTGCTAGTGTTTTCTAAAGATACAAAAGCCACATTTTAAGAGTTTGAGCTTGATTGAACTTTAATCTCAGATTCATACACCTTCAGATTATTATACAAATCATCCATGCTTAATGTGTCTAGATTAGATTTGTTTCTCATAATTAAAGCAATATTGTTCCAAGCTGATGGCAGACGTCTCAGAAACTTTAGATTTGCATCTTCTTGAGAGATAACTTGACCATGAATTTCTAATTAGCTAATGAGTTTCTGAAACCTATCATAGGTTTTATCCAGTCCTTCAGATCTTGATGCAACAAATTCTCATATTGCTGCTTCAGTATGGTTTTCTACATTTTCTTTGATTCTTTGTTACCTTTAAACCTGGCCTTGATTGCTTCCCATAAGGTCTTTGCATCCTTGATTCCATGAAACTTCAATAGGTGCTCATCAGGAATTGCCAACAACAGAGTGCTTTTTGCTTTCAATTCATTCTTTCTTGCTAGCTTTTGTTTAGCAGTTTTATGAGGAATGGCACCTTCGGTACCAGCACTAGCTGATACAATAGCAGGTACATCACCATTCACGATAACCTCCTAAAGAGCATAATTAGTGTGAGTAAGATATTGCTCCATTCTCATGCTCCAGAGATCATAGTCTCTTGTTTTGAGTACTAGAAGTTTTAGTGCAAACACTGTTTGGGTAGTTTCTGATTGTGACTCCATCTTTTCTTTAACTAACAGATCTTGTGTAGATATAGTGTTCTTCTTATTCAAAGTTTCACAACAAGCTCTGATACCACTTGTTGATCCTTTTTTAACAGATCTTACTTAGCTTGTTAAAGCTTAGTTGTATTGGATAGATCCAAAACAACTATAATAGAAACTAAGATTGAGAATATCACAAACTATGCGAAAACTAGTTTGCAATACAAAGAAGAACAATAAAACAATAAACAAACATTTTCTAAACTTTCAGCCTCAATATGAAATGATCACTCTGAATAGTGATAGGGTTACAAAATAACCTTAAAGCTACGAATATCAAAGATGTACTCCTAACATATGCACTAGGACCTCCTTTTATACACCAGGGAGTCCTACAAGGCTTACAATACTTTCCTAACATATCATGATCTTTTCTATAAACAAACGTAATCTCCTAAACAAATAAGTTATACATATCTTCTTTAAAAATAACTAATACTTATCTTCATAAGTATTCTAGTTCTCCAATCAATCTTTGATCTCATCTCTGTCAGCATAATCCTTCCAGCAGTAGTAATCACTCAGCAGTTGTAACTGAGCACAAGCAATATTAACCACTTAGAAGTTTACTCTAGCAGTATTAACATACACTAGCAGTACTAACTTTTGTACTAGCAGTAGTAACTACTTAGTAAATTTTCAGTCTTTATCTCTGAGCAGTCTTAACTTTTATTAGCAGCAGTAACTTTATGCTAACGGTACTAATATATACCTGAGCAGTAGTAACTTTTAGAATCATCTTGAAGTCTTTTAATCCCAACAGCAATATAAAGTCTAGTGTGAGGTTTAAGCCGTCTCTTGTGCTTGTTCAAAAACACCTAAATAAATCTTGGATACATTAAAAAATTTTGTTTACTATCCAAGTTTTTCACCATACCATCAAAAATCAATTTAGAAAAATTAAATTTCCTATTAGTTGCCAAGCAAATAATAGCAGTTGCTATATTGCTACTGAATTGTTCCCAAGAAGTTTTCTTAGGACTTGTTGGGACTTAAAAGACTTCAAGGATTCTTAGAAGTTACTACTGCTCAGGTACATAATGGAAATTATGCTAAGTTGTTAGTACTGGTAGTATAATGTTACCACTGATAGTTACTACTGTTAGTATAATTAGTACTGATAGCATAAAGTTACCGCTGTTAGTTAAAGTTAAGACTGCTCAGTGTTGAAGACTAAAATATAAGCTAAGTAGTTAGTGCTGCTAGTAGTAAATGTTAAGACTGCTAGTACAAGTTAGTACTGTTAGTATATATTAGTACTGCTAGTACTAATGTTACTACTGCTTATGTTTATTAGTGCTGCTGGTGAAAGGATTACAACTGCTTGAAGACTTTCTACTGTCAAGAGGATAAAGACGAATTAAAGAGATAAAGATTGTTTGGAGAACAAGAATACTTGTGAAGATAAGTATTGAGATATTTATGTACAAGATATACATAATGTATTTATTTAAGAGATTACATTTATGTTTAGAAAAGATTATGATATCTTAGGAATGTATTGTAAGTCGACTAGGACTCCTTAGTCTATAAAAGGAGGCTCTAGGGCATTATTTGATATCATCAGTTTTGCATATAAGTTTTCATAGTTGTCAAGTCGATTTAGAAAAGCTTCAAGGTTGTAAACCCTAGTACTAGTAAAGAGTACTCGTATTATTGATCTAATAATATTGGAGCATTTGGTTATATCTTTGTTTATTCAAGATTACTATTTTATTCATAATACTTCTAGGTATTAAGGTGTAGATTCCGCATACACTTTAGTATACATACAAAGTTTCTAAAACAAGTTATTTTGGATTTATCCAAGGTAATTTAACCTTAGACAACCTAAGGAATCGATCAAGGATTGGGATCAACAAGTGGTATCAGAGCTTTGCTTTGAGAAACTTTGATCTAGAAGACATGGAGTTTGAATCTACAAATACTGGTACTAATGCAAAGCTTCCCATACTCAAACTGGGTGAGTATGAGATGTGGGTGATAAGGATTAAGCAGTACTTCTAGATCCAAGACTATGTACTCTGTGAGGTTATAGAAAATGGTGATTCATGGGTGTTAGTACCACAAACAGCACAGGAGAATGGTACTTCAGTTACAAATATGTCTATACCTGTAACTGCTAAAGAAAAGATAAATAAGAAGAATGATGTGAAGGCTAGGAGGTTGCTACTCATGGCTCTTCCCAATGAAAATCAACTTACATTCAGTCAGTACCCTGATGCTAAATCAAGTTTTGCTGCCATTGAAACACAATTTGGAGGTAATGCAGCTACCAAGAAAAATTAGAAGACACTTTTGAAGCAACAATACAAAAATTTCAGTGCAACAAGTGCAGAGTCTCTTGACTCTATCTTCAATAGGCTTTAGAAGATAGTCAGTAGGCTTGCTATTTTGGGTGTGAGCAACTGTCAATAATATGAAAATTTTTGAGTAGCTTTCCCCATGACTGGAACACTCATGTAGTTGTGTGGATGAAAAAGCCTGAAGTTAAAACTATAAGCATAGATGATTTGTACAACAACTTCAAAATTATTAAGCAAAAGGTAAAGAAATCTGTTGGTGTAAGTAGTAGTGCTCAAAACTTGGCCTTCATGACTGCTCTAAGTACTAGCAGTACTAATGATGCTAACACTGCTAGTCCACAAGTTAGTACTGCTAGCCCTAATGTTAGTGCTGCTAGTCCACAAGTTAGTACTGCTAGCTTCTGTGATAATGCTGTGTATGCTTTCATGGTTAAAAATCCCAATGGTTCTAATCTCCTACACCAGGACTTAGGGAAAATTCATGAAGATGATTTAGAAGTAATGGATTTGAAGTGGCAACTCTCTCTACTAAGTATGAGGGCAAAGAGGTACTATCAAAGGACATGCAAGAAGATTTTTATTAATGCTAATGATACTGCTGGGTATGATAAATCCAAGGTGGAGTGTTACAACTGTCATAAGTTGGGACACTTTGCCAGGGAGTGTAGAGCACCAAGAAGCAAGGAAGGTCAGTTCAGAAATCAAGACAACACCAGGTTGCAAGGAAACAATGAAGACACATCTTCAAAGGCAATGTTGGCTATAGATGGTATAGGTTTTGATTGGAGTAACATGGCAGAAGAACAAGTTCAGACAGACATGGCTCTAATGGCATTTTTTCAGACTCAGAGGTATACACTGATAAAACTTGCTCTAAAACTTGTCTGAAAAACTATGAAACTCTTAAGAAACAGTGTGATGATTTGATTGTTAAGCTTAATCAAACTGAATTTACAGCAGCTACTTATAAAAGAGGTTTAACAACAGTAGAAGAACAACTAATTAAATATAGGAAGAATGAGGTTCTTTTTAGTGAAGAAGTTGCAGTTTTTAAAAGAGAATTAGCTTGTAAAGACTATGAAATAAATGTGCTTAAAAGTGAGTTTGAAAAAGTTAAGCAAGAAAAAGATGGCATTGAATT
>BQNB010111437.1:0-20280 GCA_026074375.1 Tanacetum coccineum | reverse complement strand
GTGAGTGTAGGCACGGATACGCCATATCTTCCTTAATAGATATGGCGTATTGGTTGTCAGAATCATTAATCTTCAAATATCCTCGTTTAAGCCCCAGAATGCGCGCCTTGAGCAAATATTCATCAAGTACTCCATAATTACTACAATTCTCAAATATAAACTATTAAGTAACAATTCTTTGCAATAACTATACAAAATGGGTTAATAAGATGAGATAAATGATGCTATAAAATAGACATTATTTGATGTCATCATATACTTTGTTCCGTACAGATAGTGCCTCCAAATCTTTAGAGCGAACACTACTGCTCCTAACTCCAAGTCATGAGTCATGTAATTCTTCTCATGAATCTTCAGTTGTCATGATGCATATGCAATCACCTTCTCATTTTGTATTAAGAAAGCACCTAATCCTTTATGCGAAGCATCGCAATAAACAATAAAGTTCTCAGCTCCTTCAGGTAAAGCCAAGATAGGTGCACTGCACAACTTCTCTTTCAATAGATGGAAAGCTGCTTCTTGTTTGTCATCCTAATCAAACATGACCTTCTTATGGGTTAGCTTGGTCATTGATTTGGCGATCTTGGAAAATCCTTCAATGAATCTTCGATAATAACTAGCGAGACCTAAAAATTGATGAATCTTTGTTGCAGTCTTAGGAGATGTCCAATCTTTAATATACTCGATCTTGGCGGGGGAATCCAAAATTCCCTTACTATCAATCACGTGAATGCCCTTACTATCAATCACGTGACAAAGGAATTATACTTTGGGAATCTAAAATTCACACTTAGAAAATTTTGCATACAACTCCTCCTTCCTAAGCAACTCCAATATTAACTTAAGATGTTCTTCATACTCTTGCTTGCTCCTTGAGTAGATCAGAATATCGTCAATAAAGACAATCATGAATTTGTCTAGATGTGGCTTGCACACCCGATTCACGAGATCCATAAATACAGTTGGTGCATTAGTCAAACCAAATGGTATAACTTGAAATTCATAATGTCCATATCGAGTTCTGAATGCGGTCTTCGGGATGTCTTCTTCACGAACTCTCAGTTGATGATAACCCGACCTTAAGTTGATCTTCGAGTAAACACTCGACCCTTGAATTTGATCGAATTAAATCATCAATCCTTGGAAGCGGATAACGGTTCTTTACTATTAGCTTATTTAATTCCCAGTAATCGATGCACATCCAGAATGATCCATCCGAAATTATCCATCCTTCTTCTTGACAAACTAGACCTGAGCTCCCCAAGGTGACGAACTTGGTCTTATAAAGCCTTTGTCAGAAAGTTCCTGTAGTTGATCCAACAGTTCTTTCATCTGGGACGGAGCTAATTGATAAGGCGCCTGTGCTACAGATGCAGCACCAGGTATCAAATCGATTTGAAATTCCACTTGTCAGGTTGGTGGAATACCCGGCAAGTCCTCGGGAAATACTTCAGGAAAGTCTCGAACAATTGGTACATCTTCAAGTCGCTTCTCCTCCGACTTGTCTTCCGTCTTCTTAGTGGTAATATGTGCCAAAAAGACTTGACATCCTTTTAGTAAGTATTTCTGAGTTTTGGTGCACGAGATGATGTTCAATCGAGACTCGTGTCCGTTGTTGCTTTTGTCACCATGAACAATTAAGATTTCATTTCCAAAGGGGATACGATTGATCTTCTCGTCACAAACGATTACATCATGATATTTTGATAACCAGTCCATGCCAATTATGACGTCAAAACTACCGATCTCTACAAGCATTAAATCGATGCTGAATGGATGATTCAGAAAATTCAAAGTGCAACCCCGTGTAAGTGTATTAACCCAAATTATTTTACCGTCAGTTAACTCGACGTCATAATCATGGTCTAGTATAGTTGTGATGATATCAATCAAAGAACTAAATGTAGTATACACGAAAATCCTATCGGCACCAGTATTAAATAAAATCAAAGCATAACGGTTATTTAGGAGGAACGTACCCGTAACAACATTGGAGTTCGGGTTTGTCACTGTAGTGCCCATAACATAAGCTTTTGCAGGATGCCATTGAGTTTGCCATTGAACTGATGGATCAAAAGCCATCACACTTCCCTGAATCATGTTAGGAAGTCCACCGACATACTTCTCGACTTCATCAGATTCTTCAGGAAATATCCTCGAACACATCAGTGCCAACTCTTGGAAACGTTGGTTATAGCTCACCACATCAGTACCTTTGACTTTCAGATTCTAGAGTTTAATCTCAAGCTTCTTGATCTCGCCTTTTGGGCAATATTTGGTTGTCATCATATTTTTCAATGTTTTATATGGCATTTCGTATGTAGCATCATGACCAACAGTGTTGACGTGGGAATTCCACCACGTCAGAGCACTGCCAAAAAGGGTGGAAGTAGCAAACTTGATCTGGCACGCGATGGTGTAGTTGCTAATATGGAATACAGACTCTATCTTCTCAAACCACTAAGTTAAACTAAAAACTCCTTCAGTACCCTTGAAATTAAGAGGTTGGCATTTCAAGAAGTCATTGTAAGTGCACTCACGAGCAACTCGCTCTGTCCTTCTGCTACCAGTTCCTAAATCATGGCTGTCATCACCATTTCTACTAGTTTTGTTTGCTTTAATTTCTGCCAATGCATCAACAACTCTTTGTGATATCAATTGCTTAATAGCCGCATTAGTCATAGGGGCGGTGGTTGTTGTTGTGGCGGTTCTCTTTGGTGGCATTTTCTTCAAATCACAAGAATATATAATACACTATATATTTTATACAATCATAAACGCGACATGACATATGCACAATAAATACAATGAGATCACAACACACAGTGAAATATACAACAGAAGTGAAATCAACAATGACATAGATAAGTCAACATTCATACATAACAACATCAATAATCATACATGATAGTTCTGATTACAACATGATCAGTAAAAATGAGATACAAAATGAAAATATGGTCCTAAGGCAATGCTAGCTGGGAATTACCCATAATACTTAACATGCCATACAAGATAGCTAAACAATGCCAAAAGATCCATGCAGCCTACTAGCTGGGAGTTACCCATAAAACTTAGCAGGCTATACAAGATAGCTAACAAATGATACAATTCTAACAGCTACTACCAGCATCAGCTGGTCCATCCTAAGGTCATGCCTCTGTAGTGCGTACAAGCTTTTTGAACCTGTCATGCTCGTGCTGAATGTGGCTCATCAGTCTATCCTCATCTCTAATCCTTTGCCTCTGTAGTACATCGACATCTCTCTACAAAGCAATAATCTGGGCCTCCATGACCTGGCTCATACTCTCAGAGTAAGCTCATGCCTGTCGGGAAATAACAGCCTCACGCTCGTAAGAAGAAGCCATAGAGCTAAAGTATCTCCTCTCTCTAGTCAACAAAGAAACATGAGCTCTTAGCAAAGCTCGGTCATCCTGTGCGTCCTCACAATGCACCTAGAGCTCATGAGTATCCTGCCTCTGAGTGGTAACAAGATTTGTAACCCTCTCACTGACCACCCCCACGGCGGTCATTGCTCTAATCTTGGTAGTACGGATACTAGAATCCATAGTATCAATAAATCCATAGTCAACTATATGGGCTAGAGTATGTCCAGCCTGCCAAGCAGCAGCAGCTGACAAACTCTCCCCAACCTCAAACCTACCAGTGGGAGCAGTGAAACGATCTCTCTTTTGAAGCGGCATCTCCGCCTCGAGATGATCATCTGTATGAGTAGTAGATGGTAGCAACAGGGGTGGTGATGGTATCTCTGATGGATGGTGGGTGGATGGTGATGCAGCTCTCAACTGAATCCCGGCTGCTTTGTAGCCCAATGATGCCTCAGCATAAGTAGGGCTAGTATGGGTAGGTGGCGATGGTAGTGGTAATAGTGGTGAGGGAATCTGGGGGAGTGGAGATGATAGTGGAGTAAGTGGAGATGGTGGTGGTGATGGAGGTGTAGGTGCAGAAGCATACTCAGCGATGAGTGCCTCAGCAGCAGCTGACATCGGTGTTTGGGGTCAGACGAATATCCTAGCCCTGCAAGATCTAGGTGATGGTGGTGTGGGTGCAGACTTGTCCATCTCAAATGCCTCTGTATCCTCAGTTGAGGAGACAGGGTCAACAACATGTAATGTAGTGGAGTCGATCGGAGCTAGATGCTCCTCCTCCTCCTCATCCTCCTCATCATCCTCATCATCATCATCATCATCTTCATCTTCATCGTCATCATCTCCTCCGTCAGCAAGATACTTAGCAGGATCCTCCTGGGGATCCTCCTCTGGATCAGAGTCAGCAACATAGCCCGGTGATAGGGTTGTAGGTGAAACATCATCTGGTAAAGGCTGATCCTCAATAGGTGCCTTAGTGTCAGATGGTACCAAGTACTCTGGGTACTCAGGCTTAGGTACATTGTTTAGAGAAAGCGGTGCCTACTCTGGCTCCTCAGGGCCAGGAACATAGTCTGGTAAAGGTGGGCGCTCAGGACCAGGAACATAGTCTAGAGATGGTGGTGCATGTCCTGGAGACTATGGTGCCTTCTCAAGTGACTCTAGCTCCTCATCCGATACCCACTAGAACCTCCATGGCTCAAAATCAAAATAAACCGACGTGTAGGTAACTGTCGAAGATGACATGACTGCAAAACTTATATAAATATAATATATGAGACATGTATAGTAGTATACGTAATTTAATATAAGTACGTATATAGATCATGTAAGCATCTAGTATAACCAAATAGTGTATGTATGTCCTGTGAAAAACATTTATATGATGCAATGTTTGTGAAAACGGTTATAGTCCAAGTAAAAACATTTGACGTGGTTCTCTATAACCTTGGCTCTAGATACCAATCTGTAACACCCCCATATAAGGTCGCAGCGGAATAAGGGTATGAGAGTGTTACATCATAGATCAATAGCACCAGATATGAGAACGACCTCTATATGAGTCGTTTGAAAATGATACATTGGATTCAATAAACTTGTTTGTTACAAAAGCCCGAAGCTTAACTGGTTCGTCCTTGAAGATGAAAAAGATTTTAATACATAACAAATACTCCAAAATTTAATGCACTTAAATATTTATAGTAATGTGACTCTAAAATGATGACCACCAATGTATCCTTGTTTCTTGCCTTATTTGACCTGAGAAAAACATGCTTTAAAACGTCAACATAAGTTAGTGAATTCACAGGTTTAAGTAATGTATAAAGTGAGACCGCAAGATTTTCAAGTGCAAGATATGTAACACATACAATATCTCAAAATGTAATTACGAAATGCACTAAGCTCATGACACTGAAGCTACAACATGTATGTGTGCAATTTAATGCCAATAATGTGCCCGTGTAGATGTTCAACCCGCAACATCCAAAGTCCGACATGGTATACGTTCGTCATTTCGGCATCGCCGAAACTAGTGAGCGCTACTCACCCGAACGAGGATCTCAATCCCAAATAGATCTAGTCATAACATTCGTGCTTACAATCCAGTAATTAACAGTTCATGATTCATGGGCATAGTGGGTTATAGCTACTTAGGCAAACTTGTAATTTGTTTCAAGTGTACCTGCGTCCAAATGTAAAACAATGCATGTTTCTCACCTTGAGAATTGTAAATCATTGGAATTGTATAAAAATAGGGCTATGAACTCACCTCAAGTGAATGGATTGATTATATAAATCAAATAAGGGAAATGTCTCGAGAAATCCAAATGCAACCTGATTAATTATAGGCCGTATAAGTATAACGTATCTAATATAAATACAACATCACAAGTTATATAGTTACACCACCACCTAATAGTTTTTGTTTACTTTAAAATGTCAAAACAATATTTAAATTGTACTTGTTAAATAAATGTCTATTTATTTGTACTTTGTAAAATAAATGTTATATTTGTCCAACAATTGATTATTTGTTAATAATACATGATTTAATATTTTTATTGATTATATAATGATAATTATATAATTAGTTTAATTGTTTTATAAAATAATATTTATAAAGTTAAAAACGTATATAAATATTATATAAATGATACGACAATATTTCTTAAGGTTATTATAGCCCAAACGGACCCAAAAACACTTGTAAACTACTTTTTATATTCCCAACAGAATGTTATATTATTATAAAAATTACAGAAAATTATTAATAAAAATGAATTAGTTTTTATAGTTTCTATTTATCCGAAATCTTTAAAAACTCGTAACTTACTCATTTTAACTCTGTTTCGCTTGTTCTTTATATGTATGGATTTGTAACGAGATAAACTATTCAAGTAAAATACTCCCTGTTTTTATAAAAATTTGTGTCAAAACTGTAATTTCAAAACAGTTTATAAAATTACTTTTATAACTTTAAATCTTTTAAAATCCGTAACTCATTCGTTATAGCTTCGTTTTTTGAGTTTCTTATCTTGGAATCCTCATAACATGTACTATCATTATAAAAAAACATATATTTTTATTAGTTTCTAATCTGTGTCAGTTTTTATAAAACAATTTTTATAAAAACACTTTTATATATTTAATTATCGTAATCTTGTAAATATCATAACTTCTTCGTTATAGCTTCATTTTTAGAGTTATTTATATGCTTGGATTCCTTATTAAATTTACTATCATAGAAAAATAATTCCATAATTTATAAAAATTTGAATTTTAACAGAATGCTCAAAACAGTCTGCATATGTATCTAAATTATAAACTAGTTTTTATAATTTATTACTTGGTTAAATTTGTACAAGTCCTCTACCTTACTTTATACTACACCTTTGGTACATTTTAGGTCCTCTAAATTGTGTCGATCATTTTATGTCCAAGTAAAGTGTCCAAGTAATTATTGGTATATAAACTTGGTAATTAAACTTATTAACAAATAAATTTATAAACTAAATCTATAAATTAACCAATACTTATATAAACTATATTCTTGTGTTCTAGTATATTTTTAACATGTTTGTTTTAATTTATAAACCATAAAAACAAACCCTAGGTCATGACTAACAAATATAACATGATATAAATTATGAAATTGAGTAATTAGAAGGATTAGGGTTATGTTTAGACCTTAATGAAGATGTATGAAGATGCTACACAAATCAAACCCAAGTATTTATCCGTAAATTCTTCCAAGAAAATCCTAACTTGCTTATGAAAACCTTAGTTTCTTCTGGATTAAACCCTTGCTAAAACAATACCCAAGATTCCAAATCACCTTGATATACCTTAGATATTACTACTAGTGACCCTTGTATACTTTTAATCTTTGAAAAATCAAAGCTATGAACCCCCTAATTATGATATATGAGCCGTAGGTATGAGTATAGAAAATAAGAGAGATTTTAAAAGTTTACTTGCAATGGAAATAGAAAGTGTGATAAGTCTTGCATGATACACCCTTTTATACTAAAAGTATTTCTCAAACCACTAGCAATACGATGTCTAAAAGGTGGTATGAGCACAAGTTTGTAAGGTGCTCTCCTCCTCCTTAGGAGGAGGGAAATGGCACTAGTGGAAGTATTAAGCATGTGTGTTATTAGGAAGTGAAATTTTCAATTTGGTTTATGTGTGTTATAAGTAGATCCAGCCCTTGTGGTTTAATAGCATAGAATTATTTAATTTTTGTGTATTTGGTATAAAAGTGGGTATTTGTTTGAGTATAGGTGGGTATTGGTGCTTCCTTGTATGCTTAAATGTATTTTATTGCGAAACATAAACGTTTTTCGTAACCAATTAAAACAAAATATGAAAAGTTATAAATTATCCTCATAATAATTATATAATACTTGCTTGACGTAAACTTTTATTTGTTTGATGTTTGTTTACGTTGAATGTTGATTTTTAGTTTACGTTATTTAACTAAACGATGAAAATTAAAAGTAAACGCGTAAAAGCCTAAAAATAAATAATGAAAAGTATTGAGTCATAAAATGACGGATCATTACATTATGAATCAAAGTTAGCCAGGTGAGTAAATTGGCGAGAATAGTGAAATGACGATAATACCCTCACGTGCAAAGCACGTGAGGCCACTTAAAAGGAGAAACAACCCTTGTTTGGCTTCGTGGGATTTTTCCACCGCCACATCAGCTTCGGGGACAAAATCTAAACAAAGTTGGTTTCTTGGGCGATTTTTCAATTTTGGGAAACACTAAGGACATAATTTGCCATTTACCCAAAATGTAACAATCTTGCTACATTTTGCTTTGTTGTATACTCATTTTTATTTTTTCTTTTGTACACAATATATTTTTGAATTCTGTCTATTGTACTTATTTTGTGACAATTTACACTTTTTATTTATCAACACTTCCATTAATAACAGGTGGGGTCAAAATGGTCATAAGATACATACAATAGATAAAATTTAAAAGTGTAATGTATATAACATGAAAAAATAAAAATGCCAATAAAAACAAAAGTTATTGGTTAGTGTCATACCCCCTAAATGTTGCAGCGAAAATGTAACAGGGGATCATTACTTCATAATACAAGAACACAATATACAAGAGAACGACCTCTATATGAGTCGTTTTAGAGAAGTACATCGTTGTTTTAATTAAAAGATAAAGTTTTTCATAGAGTAAAATACTCAAAGTCATAGCGGAAGCAAAAGTTACATTTTATTACAATCAACGATAAATATGATGAAAATTCCATGCAATGAGAACTTCAACAGATGACATTATCATGGACTCCATAAGCTACCCGCTCACCATGCAATTATTAAGCTGAGATAAACATGCTTAGAACATCAACAATAATGTTGGTGAGTTCATAGGTTTAAAGTAAATAGTAATGTGGACCAGAAGATTTCAAGTGTATGACTATTGTAACATATACAATATCATATAAAAAGTTATTACGATTGCACAAAGCTCATGACACCAAAGCCTTAACAAAACCGTGTCTTGCAAATCAAGGCAAGTTGTTGCCCCCTGCAGGCATTCTTCCTAAAATACCCAAGTTCCCCAAATGGTATACGTCCGTTTGACTGATATCCTTGGTCAAGTAAGTGCTACTTACCCAGACGGGGATGTCAATCCCAATAGATCTATTTACAACATTCGTACTTACACGCAGTAACTAACGGTTCATGATATTAGGGCCAAAAGCGAGAATGCAGGTACTTAGGCTAATCCATAATAGATTAAAAGCTACTTGTGTCTGTGTAAAAAGCAAGCATGAAGTGGGGCTATGAAACTCACCTCAAGCAAATCATACAACCAAGAAATACAATCAAGTATATAGTAGCGCAAACCCTAACCACGACCTAATTTAATATAAGTATGCTTTAGGTTTATGATATGGTATGAAACTAATGCATATGAGTTTTTATAAACTTTTTGTCACCCTAACATGTTTACACAAAAGTTCTATAATTTATTTTAAAGTTTCAACACTTTTGTAAAATGGTTTTTCAGTTTTTTATCCTTTTGGCCCAATTCCACTTTCTATGTTTAGTATCCCATATGGGCTACAAAAAGTCCAACTACCATGTTTCCTAAATCGGAGCCCAAGACACCCAAAAACAGTTCCAAAGTCGATAGGTCGGGTCAGTTTTGACTTTCAGTGTTGTTAAAGTAAGTTACGAATGACTTTACCCATTTTCATTTGGCCATAACTTCTTTGTTATTTGTCTATTTCTAATGGTTCAAATTTGTTAAGTCTAAGTTGTCATGTTGGCTACGTATTACTTAACTGTCACTGTCCAAGAATCAAAACCTAAAGTACACAAAAGTAGGTCTCAAAATGTGCACTCGGCCATATTTTACCTTTAAATACCAGGTTTTGTTTTACAAACTAAAAATACAAGAACATATCTATGAGTTACAATTTTTGAGTATGTTACACCTAAAATGGTATATTTAAGTATGGTAAAAATAAATTTATAAAACAGTACTTTTTAAGAAAAGAAAACCAACTCCAAAGTTGACGTTTTATTATAACTTTGTTTTTAAACTTCAAATGATATTTTTATACAATAACCATGTATTGGTGACATATAATGATGCAAGAATGATAAATATGAGTGAAATGAGATGCCAATATAAATATAATAAAACATGAGGTTTTTAGTTACTTACAAGAGATGATGAAAAGTGGATGAACAAGAAAACTAGTCTAACCCAAACTATCTATATAACCCAAGTATCAATACCAAATCACTAGCTTATTAATCCTTTACCCAAATCTTCTTGCCTAGGACTTAAGAAAATTATGAAAACTCAATAAAGTTGTGTGTGTGCAATGAGGTTTCAAGAGAGCAAAGGGAGAAGAGTTTTTGTGTTGTGTGTGTAAATAATGACTAGTGACTCTTTTATAGTGAAATAAATTTGGCAAGCGACAAAAATTTGTTACATATAAGACAAGAGGTACAAAAGACTAGCTAAAGGTGTGGAAGGGTTCATGGGTGGTTAGGCTAAATTACAAAACATATGTACCAAGGTGTAAGGTTGGATTAGAAAACAAAAATGGCACATGGTGTGGTGTGTTTGTGGTCCGGTATGTTGGGATGTGCTCATGTCATACAGATATTTATACGGCTAGGAATACGTGAGCCTGCAGGGGTCACACACATATACACTTAGATATCATTTTATTAGTATATATAATAATATAGAGTAAATTGCATAAATCATCCTTAAAGTTTGGCTAAATTGCATGTTTCATCCCAAACGTTACGAAAGTGCAAGGATCATCCCTGTGAGAAACCTTTGGTGCAAGGATCGTCCCTGTGAGGAGACCTTTGGGGAAACCTTTGATGCAAGTATTGTCTCATGGACGATACTTGCACCAAAGGTTTCCCACAAGGATGATCCTTGCAATTTCGTAACGTTTGGGACGAAACATGCAATTTGGCCAAACTTTAAGGACGATTTATGCAATTTACTCAATAATATAAGTGTATATTTATTATATTTATTAATACTTGAATGATAGAATACTTAACGGTCGTTAATTTGTTCATTTACGAATAATTAACATTAAACCCTTTAATTAACATGTAATGTACATAATAATTAAATAAAGTCAAAAAGTCAACAAAGGGGGCTTGTTTGGGCTTGGGTATGGACGACCAAAAGAGAAGGAAAAGAAAGGGTGGGCTTTTGTTTAATTAGGCCTAAGTTGCCATAATTAAATGCCCTAATTCCACCCCTATATAAAGAGTTCATTTGTGATCATCTTGATATATCTTCTCTTCTCTATACATGTCCCAAGGAATCCCCAAGTAGGGTATCCAAAGTTCGTTTTCTAGTATTCGGTTATCGTTATTTCGAGGAACTAGCATTCGCGTGATATTGTATAATGTGTAGTGTGGATACACGTAGAGGTTGTTTACTTTAGCAACTCGAAGGGTTTCGGTTTAGCACGAGTTTGAAACACGTGCATATTTTTCAAGAAGCTCCGGTTCTTACATAGCTTGTTTTGTTATAAGGTACGCTTTTGGTTTATTATTTATGTTAATTATAATTGCTATATGTGATTGTTTTCCGCTGCGTAGCTCGTATATTATTATGTGTAATAATAGGTTATTAGATAACTAATTCCAACAATGGCATCATGAGCCGTTCATATAGCTTTATAATTTCATAAAAAACGCTTAAAACGCATATTTTGTGATATTTTCTTGCCTTTTATATGTGATCTTTTTTTAGGATTTTATTTTGTAAAATAAAGACTCCTAAGAGTCACCTACAATCTGGAAAAATAAATATGGTTATGGTTTTAACATGATCCGACACGCTTATTATGTTGATTGGCTTATAATTCGCGCTTATTGACTTATTGTTGCTTATTTATTGTTATTGTTAACCACGTGTTTACTTGCATGTAAACCATGGTTCATTAAGCTTAATATGTCTATTATGAATCCTTGATAATGTGGTTTGCTTATTTTATGCTTAATACCTTGATACGCCTTGAATTTACATAAGTGATTGATTGATTTTTAGTGCTGATTCCTTGACCTTCGTCTACTAAAAACTGATTTCCCGACAAACCGTAAGGATTTGGACCACAATTTTTTTGGGAATTCACAACTCCAATAGCTAAAACTTTCATGTTTAGTACAAAAAGTGGGGAAGACTTTTTCCTTGCCTAATTGTGGTCCGAAGTCGGAAATTCTGCTCAATCAGCTTTTGTAGTTTTCTTGTTTGCATCAAGTATAGTGACTTTTACAATCGAGTAATCGATGTATGTGTATCACGTGTTCTAGGATGATTCCGACAACATGTTGGGGGTCTAATTTTTGTGTTTGAATGCATATATTGGTTGTGTTTTATGTGCATTAAATGTCTACG
The DNA here is from genome assembly GCA_026074375.1 of Tanacetum coccineum. Lineage (NCBI taxonomy): Eukaryota > Viridiplantae > Streptophyta > Magnoliopsida > Asterales > Asteraceae > Tanacetum > Tanacetum coccineum. The sequence continues at coordinate 7,967 of BQNB010111437.1, read as the reverse complement.
TGTTTTAGTATGATTAATTGTTCGAATTGGTTTTGCTTATTTATAAATGTGGCGTTTTTTTATATATATACAAAAATGATTTTCAAAAATTAATATGGACTAAAATCACTCGATCATTATGCTTATTGTATATATATTGATATGTACACTTTCCTAGATCGTGTTGCGATATATATGTATATATATATATATATATAATATATATTATATATATATATAATATATATTATATATATGTATTTATATATTTATATATATATATATATATATTTATTTATACTATTTAAACTTGTTATTTCTTGCAACGTTTTATAACGCATGGGTTTAGTGGTTCCCGAAAGGGATCCCACGATGGAACAACGCAAGAATAAAATTTTTTACGTAAACGTTTTAACAATATGAGAAGTATGTTGCATTATTACTAGGATTGGATTATTTCTCGTGGGGATTTAACCTTATCCGTAGTAATCTTACTTATACTTGGAAATATTGTAAACAGTGTTATACCTAATTTTATATATCACATGTGGATTATAAATTATATGGGATGTTTTTAATACATGCATGGTTCCTTATACACGATTTTGGTACACTTGTTTTTATCAAAATATCTATACCCTAAAATTTAGTCACTTGTCATCCAAGTACGAAATCACTTGAGTTTGTTTTTTACTCTAAGATAGTCTTAGGTGAATTGAAAAACAAGGTAATATAATAATCGTATGGTCAGACCTGAGACTATATATACTGATTTTGTATTGGATGACTTATATCGAGTACGGTTGGTCAGACCTTTAACCTGAGGCATACGATGGGGCGAAACATGTCAACTTGACAATGTTATTATGGATATTATTTCCTTGATCTTAACATTATAATTTCAGATTATGATGTCTTAGGCCCCATAAAAATAAGTGTTGCACATGTAGGCAATTATCACTCGCTGATTACCATTTGAGTTTACCATTTCTAGTAGATCAAATGCATTATTGGTAGATAGTAAAGTTAGATCTTAGACTCTTATTAAAATTAATTGTTTATTTCTATAAACATGGGTAGTTAATTTTTTTAAGAGATTATTTTATTGAAAATACTAAAAATTGAACTTTGCTAGTTCTTTTAGTGTATTAACGCAACGTATACTGTAAACAAAGGTTTGTTCTTTACATGTGAAAGATAAACTGTGTCTATCTTCCTTGGGAAGATAAGACTATTTCCTATACTTTTTACTTGCAAAAACGTTATAATAGGAATGAAAGACGAAAATGTCACAGCAAAACTAGAAAAGGTGATAACTAGAGAACTCGTATCTATAGTTGTTTCCTTAACCCGGTAAGAGGTGCTACACACCCTTATGGTAAAGTGAGCGGATAAAGGAGAAATTGCATGCCAATTTTTCAAGTTAATAAATAGCTTAGATGGCTAGAACTTGAACATACTTCCTTGGGTATCTAAGTACTTGCTTACTAGTCCATGCAACTCACATTAGCAAGAATGTGTAGATATTCAACAAATGGAAAGATAAATTTCAATATGCTTTCACTAGTGAAGGAACACTCACAATGTTGTCAGATCCAATAGGAGAAATGCATTTTATGAATATAGAACAAACTTGCATTGTTGTTAAATTTAGTGGGAGTTATGAGCTATTTACCTCATAGGCGTTTTACCTTATTTTTGACTTGGCTTGAAATAATAAATTACTTTCCAAGTGTGAAACATCTTCATTTAGTAAAGAATCACCGTGTATTATCTTATGATAACTTGTTACCTTTGAGATGTCGCTCCCGTTTTATGTTATTTACAAGATAGTTATGCACGATTCCGTATTAATCGATAGAGTTCTATATACACTAGCTATGTTAATATGTTTTGAGCTTGACTTGATTCATATTCTATCTGTGACACTGCCATATTGTTGATACAAACAAACTAACTAGTGTGGTGTCATTTTATGTAAAAAAGTTGTACCCTACACAAGTGGGAGAAATCTTTATTGTGTGCAAGGAACAACTTAGAACAATATGACTAATGGTTTTTCTTGACTGCAGAGTAAGAAAACTAATATTATTCTAGGACTCCTACACATTTAATGTATGTTGCCCTATTAAGAATATATGTCAAGATAAAAAGGTAAGCTACCTGATTATGTTTCTTGGAAGTCATAAACATGAAGTTTGAAATTAACTTGAATTACTATTGATTTCATTGTTATGTCTTCTTGTTAAGACATGTACTTTAAGTCCTTGACTTAGTCAAAGACCTTATAACGAATAGTAATCTACTGGATGTTTATGTCTAGTTGTTAGTACATACACATTAAGTAGTTGACTTGATCAAAGACTTATAAAAAGCATGCTTTTGGCTTAGTAATACTATTGATACCATTACGTTTTAACTTAAGTTGATAAATAGGAAAAGCCATAAAGTATAAGTTCATATAATGAATTATGAGATGTCACTCACTATTTCAATCTTATTAGAATTCCACAATTTTATGGTATGTCCAACAAGAGTAATCAAACTATATATTGATATTGTTTTGATTCATGATGACCTTAACTTATTTAACTCCAAAAGAGATCAAGGTTAGATAATTGAGTGTGTCGTGGATATACCCAATAAGACTCTAACCTAGAAGGTTAATTAAGACATTGTTCTAGTAATAAAATGTGTCTTAATGGAAGTTCTAAATTTGTTAAAATCTATTAGAGATTATTATTAACAAAAGCTTAGAACTATTAAGTGTATTTTGATGGATACCCAAAGGAAACGATGGGATACCACTTCTACAACAAACACGAGAACAAAGTTTATGTGGCTCGTTATGCTAAGTTATTTGAGAATAGTCTCACATTTACAAGAAGCAGTGGGAGTCTCACTTTGCTAAAAGTGAGTGGGAGTAATGTAGGTCTTGAATTACTTTAAGAAGAAGATACATAAACCCTCTGAACGCACTAGCGAATATCATGCTGAGGCTAAACTTATAAATGTTGAACCTTAGAATGATGTTACTTACATTCATAGATCCGTAAGGATTCCTCATGATATGTTTATATCAATGGTGAGGATTATGATTAGAGGAACATAGTGAACCTACTAACCATAGGAGATGTATTATTAGATCTTGGATCTAATAGATGACTCAAGACTATGAATGTAAAGATGTTGTTTAAAAGGAGATAATCATATTATTGGAATTTGATTTATCATTAACCTGTCGGTTAGATGATGATGTTTAAATGAGTTTCCTTTAAGAGAAGACTCATAGGGACAATATTGTATACATATTTATTGCATGTCAAATGACATAAGTGTTTACTCATAATCAAGAAATTGACTGATTAAAACTTCTTCATTTACAAACATTAAATATATATAGATGATTAATTGTCATACTTGTTTTCTTGGAAAAAAAATATGACAAATTGGATTTCAAGAACTCTTTATTAAATGATTACCTTGCTAGGACGATGAGTAATCAAAATAGGTTTTATGAATCCAATATATATCTTTACAAGTATACAAAATATGCATAATCCAAGTGTTGATTAAAAACACGGATCTAATGAGTATAATCTTTAGTTTAATTATTAAATCGATCACTTGTTGGATTTGTCTTTAAAATTATAAATAAAGATAGCTCATGAGTACATCTGAAAGCTAGTGGGAGTATTTAGTTTTATTTTTCTAAAATCAAATATGTAGTTAAACATATTTTAAACAATTTCTGATCTAAGTAAGATTTAATCCCTTAGATTGAAATAGAGTTTCTTGTAAGAATTTTAGGAAATGAAACATGCAACCTTGGTATAATATGTTTGATACATTAAACATATGTGGTGAATTAAGTCTGAATGCAATAAAAAATATCACTAAATGAAACTCAAATGATATGTCTCACTTGGTAAGATTGAATACATGAACGGAAGCCTTGAGTCCCACTAAAGGATTCATTATGTACATCATATTGTATATGATATTAGTTGTATCAATTGCATGAGTGCAAGATGATTTGACAACATTGGAATCTAATTGAAAGATATTAGAAGGAACATTATGATAAATGTTGTTTGGATTAGGAATTCATTCCTAGAATTAATAATAAAGATACTGTGGATATACATTGAGATAATCATAGTAAAATCATTATAATCAACAAACCTTGAGTTTGAGTGATGCCCAAACATAATTAAAGAAGTGTTTAGAATTTACGGTAGTTTAGCATAGTGTTGTTTGTATACACTAATGCTTGTTTTATTGTGATGATACTCAATCCTAGTATTGGCGAGTTTTCATCATGAATGATAACATTGCTAACTACACATGATTGGTTTAAAAGCATAGTTGCATGATACTACACTAAAAGAATAAGAATGCTTTACAGTTTGGAAAACTGTTGAGATGACTGTCTCCATTAGAATGTTTTGCGTATGTCGTACGTCTTATGGAATGTAATGTGACTAGACTCATATAAGTAATACTTATAAGTAAGTGCACATGTACAAAATAACAATCATCATATTAGTCAAAGAACTTCACTATTCGTGAATTTTTGAAATAAGTATTCTCAAAGTTCCACAAGATCATAACCTAGTTGATTTGTTCATGGAACCTATGTCTCATCACCAATTGCGATTGTTGTGAATAAGACATTAGTATTCAAATGGGATCATCATGCATTGATCTTATTTGGTATTTGGATAATGAAACTGTAAGCAGTTGTATTAAATAATGAATTAACATACGTGGTATGATCGTTTTCATTTATACTACTGTGTTCTATATTTGCATGTTTAAATCCTTGAATAAATTTATTTATTCTAAACTATGTCCATTGTTAGTTAACAATATAGGAATATTGTTGAGATAAGACAAATGTGAGTGTTTGGTTATATTCTGTTAAATATGTAAAGATGATTCTGCCAACTTCGCATGTTATTCAATGTGGTTGAATATTGGATACCCTACCTTGTGTAGACCACTTTATGGATCACATGTCATTGAGTGAGTTGTACACATGGTGAAAGTTTGTTTATCCTTAGACTTGAGATGCAGGTAGGTTTTGCATATATGGATTACATTTTCTTGATTCTAAGTCGAACGTTGTCCTATCAGAAATGTCATGAAGTATGTGAGAAGCACTTGCTGTCAAAATAAAATTTGTTCCTCTATGTGTTTGGGAGTTAGATACTTATTAGGCCCCTCGTTGGGTTGATCAGATGTTTGCATGGCCATGCCTAGAGCATAGTTAAGATGATTCTTTTTACATTTGGTAATCTTGATCAATACATAAATGAGAAACAGAATCGTTAAACTATGAAATGACTTTTGATCCATATCCATATTTAACATTGTATCTGAAACAAAAGGATAGGACTAACTTGAACCATTGATGGCTGAGATGTTTATTGAAACCATACTCAGGTATTTCTGGGAGCATTGATGATGTTGCTAGACTATTCGTCAATGTTAGTATGTTATATTCTATGAAAATGACATTCACAAGTGGGAGCTTTTGGGATGTGCTCATGTCATACGGATATTTATACGGCTAGGAATACGTAAGCCTATGGGGGTCACACACATATACACTTTGATATCATGCTATTAGTATATATAATAATATAAGTGTATATTTATTATATCTATTAATACTCGAATGATAGAATACTTAATGGTCGTTAATTATTTTGTTTATGAATAATTAACATTAAACCCTTTAATTAACATGTAATGTATGTAATAATTAAATAAAGTCAAAAAGCCAACAAAGGGGGCATGTTTGGGCTTGGGTTTGGACGACCAAAAGAGAAGGAAAAGAAAGGGTGGGATTTTGTTTAATTAGGCCTAAGTTGCCATAATTAAATGCCATAATTCCACCCTTATATAAAGAGTTCATTTGTAATCATCCTCATCTATCTTCTCTTCTCTATACACGTCCTAAGGAATCCCCAAGTAGGGTATCTGAAGTTCGTTTTATAATATTCGGTTATCATTAGTTCGAGGAACTAACATTTAGGTAATATTGTATAATGTGTAGTGTAGATACACGTAGAGGTTGTTTACCTTAGCAACTTGAAGGGTTTCGGTTTAGCACGAGTTTAATATACATGCATATTTTTCAAGAAGCTCTGGTTCTTACTGTCACACCCCACCAAGGCGGAAATGCGAGGCGTAACAAGATAGGCATCATCACAACACATTGGTGTCAACAATAGATAATAACTAGAATGCAACTAAATAAAATCCAAAGTGTTATGACGACACCTAACACAAGAGGGGTCTTGTATTAAGGTTAATTGCACACACAATACATAGACATATAAAATAAATCCAAACATAACATCATGAATAATCAAATTAACTAAAATATGAAAACATAAATGAAGTCTCTAGCAAAGAAGGTTCTAGAATGCAGATATCCTAAACTCTCTCTAGCCACGTAAATTAACCTATTTAGCTTCACTATGCTCACCTGAAAATGATACTTTAAAACGTCAACAATAATGTTGGTGAGATTCACAGGTTTGACACAAATTACTTACTCTTGCTGCGAATCAGAATCATTATGACATACAAGAATATTATACACAAATACAGTAATTAAAATCATCACACAATTAATTACACATTCGGGCTTAGATTAACACTAGCACTATAAGCAACCAAGCTCACCCAGAATGTACCACACAAACATAGGATAGGTGTATCCCTCTGTTCCATCTCAGGTAGGTGTACCTCTCTGATCCATCATGGGTAGGCGTACCCCTCTGATCCACCAATGCATACACATAAGCCATATAATATTAAGTAATATCTGAAACCAAGTAAAACAATTATTCACAGCTATTAAAAACATTTCAAAACAAAATTTAGTATCATTTTCACCCCAAGAAAAACTTAGAAAAAGGGGCTATGAATACTCACCTCAAACTTCACGAATGTGCACACAAGTTCCAAGCAAAGTCTACACAAACAAAATCTACGGGTTACACATGATTAAGGTTTCATGGCCTTAAACATGTAACATTTCAATTTATGGATAGTAATGTCTATAATATGCTTATAAACACCGTACCATACTTTTCATACTTAATTTATACTCTAAATACCTTAAATCCCTTTATTCAAGTTTTTAGATTATAGTAGAATTTAATAGTCACTTCATGATCAATAATAAAATACTAAATTACCCAATTAGATTTCCATACTGCATTTCCTATATCTTCAATGAGTTGAGTCTAGCTATTTTAAAAAAAAATTCAGCATCAAAAAGTGTCCAGAAATTGACCTAATTGGATCACTCAAAAGTTTGACTCGACCAGACCCATTTAGACAATTGGGAAAATCTACAAAAATTCTAGAAATTCAAAGACGTCATAAAAATACTACTATAGCAATCCCATCAATTATAAAGATGTTTTGATATGGTTTTTGACCTCACAAACACAACTAAAAATCTGCCCAAAAAAATCATATTTGACAATGAATCTTTTAAAATTATTTTGACTGATTTCTACTCACTTTTAATTCATGAAACCACTTGGGTTGGAAAGCAGACTCTCTGTATATAATTTTAGGCTCAAGAAAATCAATAAAATCTATTCGTATGACCGAGTTATGACTCTCGCAAGATGACCTGAATTCTGCCTAGATTTCAATTCTGAATTTACCACAATTAAACCTAATTAAACCCTCTCAAAAGCTAATTAACATCCCCTAATCAATATTAGATGATCATTACTTCATTAATACATAACTTTTATAAACTCTAATCCATCAATTTAATTGTTACATAATTAAAACAAAGATTAAAACAATTTAAACTAATTTATGATTTGTTAAAGAAAAGCAAACTTTGATCTTGAAAGCTTAAAAAAAACTTCAATGAAGGCTAGGGTTATGGTTTTTGGGCCGACATAGAGAATGAGGAGAGAAAAATAATACTAATTTTGTTTTATAAA
>BQNB010111436.1:0-22350 GCA_026074375.1 Tanacetum coccineum | reverse complement strand
TTGGTTGAGATTTGCATTTGTGTTATTTTATATGTATACTATTTGACGAATCAATGGACAATATCCTCTCTTCGACTTTCTCATCCGTGCTAATTGGATCTTTCGCACCAATCCAAGCGTCCTCCTCAAACCAATCTTTAACTTGTGATTCTATTCTATCTTAGGGATTCAATTCTGGTCCACGTGAAGATGATGTTCCGTGCTCCGGTTAAGTGTACTCGATGTCGGTTAGCTCGAGATTAGAGGTGTTGAAATCGGTGAAAATTGGATCGACACTATTACATTTCAAAAAACGACTTTGATTTAGGTGTTCATACTTGGCAACCACAAATAATCGTGTAAACAATCAAGCATAAGGAAGACATCTATCATTCGTCCTCAATCCCTCCATTCTATTTTCCATGAGGTAGGCAAAGTTGAAAGGGGTGTTGCTCTCAATGCAATATATCATATATTAGACAATGATAGAAATAGTACCTTTGCTACCTATTTTGACAAATACATTAGTTGTCAAGACATGTTCCCACATCCTGAGTTGTTCTTGAACGTAAGAAGTGTTCTATGTTAGGTATGACAAGCCATCACAATGGTAAGGGAGTTTGAGGATGGTGTTTTAGACAATGGATGCATCAATGGTTGTGGCGTCGCTTGGATGATATTGTTGGTATTTCTAGAGTTTGTTAGTGTTGGTGGAGTCGGAATAAAACAAGTGTCCTTGCTAGGATATGTTTAAAATCGTTCCAAGCTTTTCCAAACTCCATGCATAGTTGTGACCATACATTTCAAAGTTTATCACAAGTTTGGCATGATCAAACTTATAGCTCGAGAAGAACTCTTGAAGGTGACGAGGATAAATCATGTTTGGAAGATTGTGAGCGAATGAGAAGCATAAGGAACGAGTAAATGGATCTTTTAATCCTAAAAGTTATAGGTAGTCATTATCACATTCATGACCCAGTGATAGTTTCAGGACACGAATTTCTTATAGGTTTTAGAGTTGGAACCATGAAATGCTTTCATCAATTTCTTTGTTTGCTTACGATCACCCATCTTTCCAAAGAATTTAAGAACTGAAGAAGAAAATAAAAAAATGGGTGTGTTCTTGTTCCCTTGGTGGCCGGTCATGGGTATGGAGGAACAAAAGGAGAAGAGGATTTTTGTTTTTGAAAGATATTGGAATGTAGTAGATTTTGGGGCTTTGGATTGAATTTGGTTGGAGTTGGGCCACGTGAATTTTTTGGTCTAATAAGAGTGATCGATGGTGATTTTTGAATTTGTATGAGATAGTGGATAATTGTGAAAATGTAAAAATGAATTTTGCATGGGAAATTTTCATGGTTAACAAATAACTAATCTTTGTTAGTTGGTTTAGAGATTTTAATTACAAATCAAATTTGTAATATAAAATTTACGTTATACTTACGATAAGTAAAACTTAATTTAGAAACCAATTAAGTTTCGAATGAATATTTTATTCTTTATGCTCTAACATCCCGAAACCTAATCTAAGATAGTTGAAGGTTTTACGTTTTAAAGGTTTGGTTAGAATGTCGGCGATATTGTCTTTGGAGGCAACATTTTCCATTAGAATGTTCTCCTTTTAAAGATTGTTTCGAAGCGAGTGATGATGAATTTCGACGTGGTTCGTTCAGGAGTGATGGACAAGATTTTTGCTTAGTTCTATTGCACCTTTGTTGTCATAAAGTACGAGAACATCTTTACAATGAATGTCGTAGTCTTTCATGTCTTGCTTTATCCATAAAGCTTGTTGGCATGCCCTTCCGGCGACAACATATTCGGCTTCGGTTGTGGATATTGCGAGTGTTGTTTGATTTTTACAACACCATTGTGTTAGATATTCTCTAACTAAGGTGCAAATGTCACTTATGCTTTTTCTATCAACGTAGTCTCCAGCGTGATATGAGTCAGCATAGACACAAACTTAAATACCTGAGGCGTTTGGCTACCAAAGGCCTAAATATTGAGTGCTCTTTATGTATCTAAATATTCGTAAAATGGCGTCCATGTGAGATTCCTTAGGATTGTCTTGGAATCATGTACACAAAGATACACTGAATATGATGTCGGGTCTATAATCAGTGAGATTTAATAGACAACCTATCATACATGTATATTTAGAGCTATCAACCAAAAATCCATCCTTATCTGAGGTAAGTTTTAGATCGAGTGACATTGGTTTCTTGATGGATTTAGCATTTTCAAGATCAAATTTCTTGAGACAACTTCTTGGGTATTTTGTTTCTTATATGAATATGCCATTGTCGCCTTGCGTGAATTGTAGGTTTAGTATAGACTTAAGATCTCCCAATTTGTTCATGTTAAATTTATCATGCATGAAATTTACAAATTCATCACATAGAATTTGGCATTTAGATCCAAAGAAAATATCCTCTTCAAAAAATTGAATGACGATTTGATGTTTTTCCTTTATCTTGAAAAATAACAATTAATTTTTCATCCCCAACACATAATCTTGGTCAACAAGATAAGAGATTACACTATTATGCCATGATGCATTTTCACGCTCAAGTCCATGCAAAGCTTTATTTATTTTGAAAACATAATTAGGTTTTTGAAAATCCACAAATCCCTAAGGTTGTGCAACATATATATCTTTTTCTATGACTCGATCAAAAGAACTTTTGACATCAGTTTGTTGTTGTTTAAACATATCACTACATGCATATGCAAGTAGTAAACGTAAAGACTCTAGTTGTGCAACCGGGGAAAATATGGTGTTTATGGGCAATTTGAGTTGATTGGGTTCACAAGTTACTAGCCTAGCATGGTTTTTGTAAACAATTGCATTTTCATCAAATTTAATTTTCAAAAGACCATTTTAATCCTATTATAGTATGACAACTAGGTGGTGAAACAAACTCTTAAACATCCTTACGTGTGAGTTGGTTTTGTTCATTATGCATGGCTATTGTCCAACTTTCATCTTTAATTGCCTCTTATAAGCTCTTAGGTTCTAAGGTTGGTATGAATGCGAAGAAATTATTTTGAATTTGTGATCTAAGTGTTCTTAAATTTATATCACTTATGACTTGATCAATAGGAATGTTGCTAACTCCCTTTATCTTCTCTATCCTAGAAATTGTTTATTCTAGGTCATTTTTGGTTGATTGCTTTACATTAAAGTTTTGAATGAGATGTTCATCTATTCTATCATCTAGTACTTTTGGTATAGTTTTATCAAAGATCACGTTGAAAGATTCCATAATCTTCAATGTTTCTTTGTTAACACTATGTATGCTTTTAAAGTTTGGGAGTATCTATGTCGTGGTGGGACTTAGGGTCATGAAGGCTAGTGGTTTTTATTTGACATCTACAACCAAACAACTCTAAAATATCCTAAAGATGACGTTTTTCATCGAAGAATTTCGTATGGTGTTTTATCTAAGATCTTTCGAATAGATGTCCTATTACGAATGTAGGATGCGGTTTTTATAGCGTGACACCAAAATTTTTGTGGAATAAATTATGTTAATACAAATAATTTATAAAAATGTTATTTATATTTTTTGAATTCTCTACGTTTTGATAATCACAAAATGTAAAAACATTTTACTTAAAAATAAATGTAAACAAGTTATTAATCGTAAATTTCCATTTCAACGTAAATCACCTAAGTTACGAACAAATAATTACTAAACTTGTTGGATTATCAAAGAATCATTTTTGTCTTGAAACTTTATATTTTATACTAATGTAACAAAACAATTTTACAAAAATAAACTAGACAAAATGTTTTTGTAATATTGAGAAATGTTTTATTTAGATAAATATTCAAAATCTGAGTTTCCCCCTAAATTAGATAAAACCTAAACCAGAAAAACATTTCCCTATAAAAAGATAAAAAAGGAGCGTCCTTATAAAAAGGACGATCCCCTAATATATATGGGACCGTCAAGAAATCAGGGACCGTCCCCTTATCAGACACTCCTCCTTCCTGCCTATAAATAGTAGCTCATTTCCTACTATTTTCTCACCTTTTTGCACACAGTTTTCTCTGTTTAAATTAGTTTTTATATTTTCCATTTTTTTAATCATTTAGCTTGTTTAAATCTTGTTTACATGTGATCCAATCTTTCTTTCCAAATTGCAAGAGAAGAATACTCATAATAGCCAAGTTACGAAGTGTTGTAGATCAGTTTGTGCATTCGTAACCTTGTTACACTCTTGTTGTAATTTGTACATCAACCACATAACCTCTAATCTTGTTTAGTTGTTAGATCGAGTTAGTATTTAGGTCCTGAAAATATGTGTGTGATCGGTTAGTATTTTAGTCCTCGAAAAACACTTGTGAGTGAGACATTAGTTCTAGCTAGATTAGAACTCGACATTTAGCTTAGTGTCAGAAATTGGTGTAAGCGACGATTGTACGGTTTTCCACCTAATGGAAGCTTGTTGACATAGTTAAGTGAACTCTCGAGTTGGATACTCAAGGAGTGGAGTAGGGCGAAGAGGAGTTTCATTACCGAACCACTATTAATCCTCGTGTTGTGGTATGATCTTTTTAACTCTTTATTATTGTCTTGCTATTTACATTTCATAGTTATTTTTGTCTTTTATTATATTGTGTTCATATTGTGATTAATTGATCTCACGTAAACTCTGATCTAAAATTTTTGAAATAAGAATTTTTTTAAAACGATGAAAACGGTAAAACTATTCAACCTCTCCCCCTTTATAGCTTTCCACAATTGGTATCAGGAGAAGGCTAACCCAAGAATCTTAAAATAAACTGTATTTTAAAACTTGAATCGATCTATGGAGTCTGAAAAATACCTAGAAGGGAAATCTATGCAAAGACCACTACTTTTCGAAAGTGATGGATTTATTTACTAGAAAAATATATTCCAGACTTATGTGAAATCAAAAGATCTAGATCTTTGGCATGTTATTACCCATGGTGATTTTAACCTATTAAATATAATCCTTTAAATAAAAAGAATGAAATTGTGCCTTTTGATAACCAAAGTGATGATCTTAAAAAGAGGCTTGCTAAAAATAATGAAGCCAAAATGGTGATCTATAATGCCTTGCCACGAAAAATTATACAAAAGAATTTTTATGGTATGACGGCAAAATAAATTTGGAAAACTTTGTAAATCACTAATCAAGGTAATAATCCAGTCAAAGAAAACAAAATAGATATTCTCGTTCAACAATATGAACAATTTACTATTCCGAAAGATGAGTTGTTAGATAATGCTTTTGCGAGATTTAATACTATTATTACTAGTCTAAAAGCTCTTGATGAAGGTTATTCTAGCAAGAACTATGTTAGGAAATTTTTTAGGGCTCTATATCCTAAATGGAGAGCAAAGATCATCGCGATTGAAGAATCGAAGGACTTGACATCACTATTACTCGATGAACTAATCGGTAACTTGAAAGTTCATTGTGGAATCGTAGAGGGAGGGTGAATACGTTTCCTTTATAAACTTAAGACTTTTGTGTCAAACAACCAATCAAGTTTATACTACAAACAACTATACTAAATAACATCAAACAAAGCATATCACCACAACATAATATACAACACAAACATAGATGCAATGCAAACATAAATATAAAATGATAAAGGCAAATATAAATGTAAAGAGATAAGAAAAGAAAGCGCAAACCGAACATGGTGATTTATAGTGGTTCGGCTATGAATCTCCTCTTCGCCCTACTCCACTCCCCGAGTACCCAACTCAAGAGTTACTTCACTAGATCAACAAGCTCCTTTAAGGCAGAGAAAACCATACAACGTCGCTTACACTTTATCCGATACTAAGCTAAATACCGAGTCCTACTTCGAGGTAGAACCAACCTAACATTGCTTACACTTTTTCTGGTACAAAGCTAAATACTGAGTTCTTCTTCGAGTACAATCAAAACCCGTTATATTTTATGGCCCAACATAACAAACCTTGTGTTTTATGGCCTAAACACATAAACCACCTAACATCTAATTTGTTGTATAATGATTGATACACAAATGTGTATAATGATGAACCAAGCCATAATTGTCAATTGGATGTAAAAGCCTAATCTAAAAGATCAAGATCACTAAGCATGATGTTGTTGATGAAGATGACAAGTCTCTTGGCTTGTTGTGACGGATCTTCATATATGTAGGTATGTGGTGGATGATGATGGCAAGATCTCTAAGCTTGCTTGAATGGAGGATCATGTAGAATCATGCTTGTAACAAATAAAAGTTAGAAGCATTATGATCAAGGGTTATTGGGGTTTTGATGATATGATTAATTATGTTTTTACATTATAAAAACTTGCTTATAATGATCCTAAATATGTGTAATAATGTGGAAGAAAGGTTGTCAAAAGCTTGGGTGAAAAACTAAGCAAATGGGTGGTATTTATAGAAAACCCAAAACTTGTCCGTCAAGGTGCCACGGATCCAGGGATGGTGGATCCGTCTGCCTTTTAGGTGGATCCGTGGGTCGCACGGTCTAATTTCAAAATTGTTAGAAATCTTTTTAAATCTTTTTCTTAGATCCTTAATGTACTTATAAAATCTGATTAGGTTTTGTTCTAGAAGGAAAATCAAGCTTAGCATTAAAATGGTAAGATTTGCTAGATAAGAAAATATCTTGTAAGATTTGTTTCCAAAAATGGTTAAACAAGAATAATTAGTTTTGTTTTTGTTCCCTAATTTTTTTGCCCTATTATCTAATATAATTAATTAGTAGTTAAATAAAAGATTACTTGAAATCATTTATTTAAGTGGTAGAAAAGATTTAATGACTCTAAAAGGTATTTTAAACATTCTTAATGGTTTGTTAAATAGGTTGATCATAATGCAACATAACAAACATATTCGTACCTTTTGTTGAAGCATGAGTAGACTCGAGACGTCGAGAGGTGTTGATGAATGTATGCGTTAATGAGTTGTGGTCATGCGTAACTTGCACATTTTACGTTATGTATTATAAGTTACTTGTTTGTCATTATTAAAACTAAAGGACTTGTTTAGTTTAAATATCGTAATATTTTCACTAACAATGTCCCCCTTTTTGATGATGACAAATATGTAAACTTGTAACATAGTGAAATGTAAAAGTTACTCGTTTACACTTCCTTCTCCCCCTTTTGTCGAAACAATAAGGTGTATGCTCCAATCCTTCGATCCTTTTCCTTTTACACACTTCCATATCGATTACCGAAAAGGGCGTGTCCTTGGAGTTAAACTTTATTTCTCCCCAAAAAGGCGAGCTTTCATCATCCCTAGTGAAGTTATACTTCAATCTTCATCTTTTAAGCAACTTTGAGCTATCTACATTGATTCCCTTGAGCCCCCCCTTAGCTCATTGCACTCCTATGATTATTGTCATTGGTTGCTAACGTACCCATGGATCAAATTTCTTACAAAGACTTAACCTACATTAAGGGTTAGTTTTGTGCAATAATATATATATGGAAAATTGATTGAAAATCAATCGACGTGTCACTCGTTAAAGAGTTTTTGTAACACATCGAGAGTGTCATGTTTTTATCAAAATTCATCAACCGTAACCAACTAAATAAATAATGGGGCCACAATGCTTATTTTGGTTAAGACAAATTCTAGCCCAAATTCATTTGAATATCCATTGGCCCAATGTTTTTGATAATCCCCTAGTCTATCACAAACGTCGACCCATACAAAATTTTTTTTCTGTTAGAACCCGGTTCGAGTTAGGGATATATAACAATCTTTATCCCTAAAAATACTCATACTTAACCTAACCCTACTCCAAAAGAAAACGCAGTCACACTTAATCTTTTTTTTTTCAACAAAAATACCAGATCTTTCTCCTCACACCATCAATACCATACGCATCTTACACAAAGAAAAAATATCTCAGTAACCCATAACACAACCTAAGTACACAAGATATTCTAGTCTCATATCACCCTTCTTTTTAGTTGTTAACCGATCACAAGCAACAACCTCTTGAAGCATTTAACGATGGTGTGAACAAGAAATATGTGGCTTTAAGATCCTTCAAAAAAGGTCTCGGGTAGGTGTTAATTTTTGTTTTTTTTCCTGTGTCAATCGAAACAAAGATTGAGTGTAACAAGTTTGTTATAACTCTTTCGTTAATTTCGTATATTAAATGGGGTTTTAACCCTTACACAGATCGATGATGAGTATTTCTTTTGTGTTTTTGATCTTTTGATGGTCATGAATTTATTAAACACACTCGAAGAAAGAAACTGAGATCTTTTGATTTATCATTTAAGTTCGAGTCATGATGTAAGTTGGAGGTAAGATAGGATGAGAGATGGATGTGGTGGTGATATTATTTGTGACGAAGGGGTAGGATAGTTTGTGGATTTATTGGATTTGATGTTGAGATTGTGTATGAAGGCTGTTGATGTTGTTATGGTGTGATGCTGTTGTTTGTTGTAATGCATTGTTTTAGTTTGGTTTGAGTCGATCAATTTCATTATCTTTCCGCTTCTTTACTTTATTTCTTTGACCGACTCATTGAGTTGACCGGGTCAACTCGGTAAATATCGAGTTGACTCGGTTTGGGTCTTGGTTTAACAAAACGCAACCAACCATGAACCCAGCAAAACGCAACCCAGGTCTTGGGGGGGCAAAACGCAGGATGAATAAAATTTTTGTCATAGTTTCTCTTCATAAAAATCATAAATTTGTCTTCAAAACGCAATGAAAGAGTGGACAAAACGCAACCTCAAAACGCAAGATCTTGTCAAAATGCAATGTCATTAGAGCCAAAACACAATGTCATTAGAGCCAAAACGCAGTATGTACTATTATCCTTTTTTGTACTTTTTCTTAAAAAAAACAGATTTGGTTTTCTTTTTCTTCACCAAAACGCAACCAAGAACAATGAAAAAAAAAACCCAGAAAGTTTATACTATAAACTTGTCTTCTAAGCACAAACATCACAGATTTGAACAAGATACGGGACACAACTTATAACAACAACAGCAAAAAAAAACCATGTTCATGACTTTTTAACAATGAAAAAAATAAATGAACAGTGAACAGTACTATGAACAGTAATGAACATTGTCGTGAACAGTGAACGAACAATGTCATGAATAGTACCCATGAACAGTAATAACAAACAATGATACGACACACCCCTGCAGCTCTGATGCCAATTGTAGAAACATAAATGACATATGAACAAGGGATTAAAAAACAGATCTGGAGGTTGTGTAAAGTGAAAATGATGTAAAGCCATATTATTAGAGATAAAGGTGAAGGAGATGGGAAGATGTGTGTGTTGAGAGAAAATACACACACTTACACACTTTACAAATGTGAGCTTCACCCCTCCATGGAAGTATGGAGGGGGTATTTATAGTACTAGTGACATACAACTATCATACTTAGTCATTATTAGTCCCTATATGTCACTCTATAAATGATCTAATGTAATTCCGGATATGTCACCATATTTTAAGGCTAAGTATATATATATATATATATATATATATATATATATATATATATATATATATATATCACGAAGAAATAGGAGAAATATATGATAAATGCGTGTATGCTTCTTCTTGAAGAATGCTCCCCCTTATTTGAGGCATAGGTATTATCAAAAACCTACAAAAAAATGTTAGTCCGATACTAGATACTCCGTTGGATGAGTTTGTGCAACTAAATGTATACAAGATGCACTCTCTAAGTGTTTGTCGGAAGCTCCCCCTTGTTTGGGACACCAAGGAATTGAGTTATGGAAGTGTACTACAAATCAAAGTTAGTAGACGAGCGCACATATACATAATAACGATGATAGTTATGTATGTAACAAAAAATATATATGAGAATAGTATTTTGATCCTAAGGTTTAAGATGATGTTTAGGAGCAAGTAGCATAATTAATAGATAAAGTGCTAAAAGTTAAAAATCAAGAAATTATGAATTTTGGCGTCTGCTAGGGATGGATCTACTAAAAATACTGACGGATCCACCATCCTTGGATCTGTCAATCGCAGAGACCCTTAAAAATAGGCAGAACCCAGTTTTGTAGCCATAACCTATAACAGTTTGCATGTAAACACTTGAATCATGAACAATAGCAAGTAAGGGTCTAAAAAGGATAACACACCAAGTCATAAAGATGTTAAGCACCATGATAGCAAGTGTCAAAAATAATAATCTCATATAGTAAGATAGCAAAATTATTAATTATGATATCAAAAGTACATATGATAAAAATACATATAGTAATAGAAATCATAAAAGAGATAATGAAAACAAAAATACATATAGTAATATACTATTGGGGAACATGATATGCATGTCTTAGGTATGAGTACTCTAAAGTATGACACTTTTAAGAAATGTTGGAAACTAGACACATGCAATTCTATTTTAAAAATAAATAAAAACCTAGATACAAAGAACCAAGACATATGCTTGATGAATAAGACTCAATTGACACCAAATTTATCCAACCAATCACATAACTTTAATAAACGGGAACAAAATTCGTTTATAGTTTGACACATCGTTGTTATGAGAACGATTTCGTCCAAGGTGTCATTCGGATAAAGAGTACTATCATTTTTAGAACGCCATGTTCCTTAAGAAATCATTATCTACCAAAGATAATGATTTGAGTTCGGATAGACTTTCGTCAAGGGTTGTAATGAGAGATTCCTAAATCCTCAAGGTTTGTTTGTTAAGCATTATGTATGCTTTTCATGTGTGGGGTTCTAGGAAAAACATTGTTGTAATACTTTGGGTCAAACAAAATGTTGATGATAAGGGTGATATGGAAAAATATGATTTGATTACGTAGTGTGTTTGATTTCTTGAGAAGACATATTCTAAGTATGTTCTTAGAAGAGTAATAATAATAATAGTAAAATAAAAGTTATGACATGTAAAAGTAAATTGATGTCAATGATATTTTAATACGTCATGTCAACACATATACTCAAAAGTAATTATATTATGATAAGAATAAATATAGTGAAAACTGATATGCACCTAGAAGTAAATGAAAATAATTCCATATAATGGAAGGTGGGGACGGATGATCGAGAACAAAGAGGGAAGGTGTTGAGATAAGGTTGATAAGGACGATTTAGAATAATATATCGTTTGCACTAACGATGACACGAGTGATTAGGTTGCATGTGTTTGGTTGTCAATGTTGACGAACAAAGGTGGATGTGTGAGACGAGGTGGTAGTTCTTTCATAGTGAAAGAAAAATGAAAGACACAACAATGTGGTGACTCAATAACACTTGAAGATTGAATATCTTCTTTATGTTCTTCACTTGCTAGTAAGTGGAAATAAACTAAAAGACTCAATTGGGGAAATAAAACGAAAGGATTACTTGTAATGATTATTGGATAAGTGTGAAATGTTCTTGAGGAGATAATTTCTTTGGCATGGGAGTTTGCAAGTGAGGACCAACATTTGTTGGTAAGGGTGATGTTGTTCTTTGATGTGTCATTGTGTGGTGTATATTTTTATGATTTAAGTTTTAAATTTATATTTTTCCAACTTAACCAAAAACAACACTTTAACGGGCAGTGTATCCGGTCGGTGGTAGTTTCATAGTAAGTAGGGTGTGGAACACTTGAAGCGAGGTTAAATCTCTCAATTTAATAATCTTTTGGTTATCTAATCTAAGTTAATTCTAATCTAAGTCAAACCTATGCTAATCCTATGTTAGTTCTAATCATAATTCTAACAGGTAAAAGGGGGTTTTAGCCTGAGAGACTGGCACGGGTTTGGTGGTGACTACAATCAATTTAAGACACTTTAACCCACGCAAGCAAATTAACAGAAGATAAAAGAGCGGTCAAGCCTTATGATAGAAAACTATATTAGCCATCATTAATTCGATTAGAAGTTGGTTTGTTTATTCAGTGCAATGATTACTTATCTCGAGGTGGCATATCATTCTTAAGACTTAGGCGGGACTTCTTCCTAAGACCTAGACACATTAATTCTGTCACAATTAAAGCATCCGCATAAAGCATCCTTATTTTCTGATTATAATCTATCTTAGGGATTAAAGCAATGGTGATCTTGTTAAACCCTAGCTCATAGAGACTTTACCCACTTACTGCTTAACGATGATTTATACACTAGTAGTCCACTAACCAAGTCTTTACCAATTAATTATAATGTACTCGTTGATCCCAAGGGTCACTTACCAGTCCAACTAAGCTCACAATCTAAAGGCAAATATAGGTCGTTAATTGTGATCCTATTGGTCTAGATGTCTAAATTACTATATGGAGAGCTATCCTGACATCTAGATTACTTGGTCTATATCACTAGATCTAGTTGAATGATAGGTCGCATATTAAAGCACATAAACAAGTATAAATTGATAAACATAAATAAGCATTCAATGATAAATTAAGCAATCGAGATATAAACAAAACCAAACATTCAGATCTTCATAATAATGGCTAATACCCAAAGGTATTAGCCTTTAAACATCATGATTAATACAAGAGTAATGGTCTAGCCAAGGTAAACTAACCGAGTTAACAAATGATACCAAAAACTGAACGATTACAAAAGTATAAGAAATTACACGTTATCTCCTATGGATTGGAATGCGTTGCAAGACCTCTTCTGCTCTTTTTCTCCTCTGAAAATCGACTTTTGTAGTTTAGGTATCGAGAATATGATTTAGCACACCTAAAACTCATTTTTGAGTATTCTATTTATAGGGTCTAAAGTCGGTTTGATATGGCGTATCCAATGTCTTGGATATGGCGTATTAGGGTTTTCTTGGAGTTGGGACCACGTTTGATATCTTCCAGAATATTCACCTTCTATATCTTCAATATGGCGTATTGGTCTTCTCTGGATACGGCGTATTTGTAACAACCCGAGTTTCAGGTCAACGTTTATCCCGAGCTATGATAATTATTTTTGCTACGTAGATAGTTATAGTCGTTTATACTATATGAGTTTCTATTTGTTCTTAGCATATAAGAAAGTCAAAAAAATTTATATTGTTGCTCCGAGAGCGTGATTATGTTATTTTCGTATTTTACGGCGTTTCCCTGAGTTTTTGTAAAAACCATGTTTAAAGGTCATATTTTACGTGGTTTAACATTTTATTAAACGTTTTAATGAAAAATTAGTGGGACGGATTTAAAATATTTACTAATGTGGTGTGACCTGAGTCTTTGGCCGATTTTAAATAAAAGAAATAATTATTTGTACTAGTTTTAAAAGAACTTGAGAATAGAGGGACTAGAATTGCCAAAGTATCAAAGATGTTTTCTATAAATAGGAGACCATATATCACTTATAACATTTTTACAAAATTAAAAACACTCTCCTCCCTCTCTTGCTCCTTGTTCGACCAGCCAAGACACAAACACCACCACCACTTTATTTTTGACATGAAATACAATCAATTTATACCATCTTAATCCTTGTTTCAAGAGCTACAAATCCTACTATAGAAACCTCACATGCATTAAGTTTTGAAGAAGTTAGATTTTTGGTCAAGTTCTTGTGATTTTGATCTTAAAGGGGTGTTTAGATTAGTTAGATTGTTGTTATTTTGGTGTTAGTTGGTTGAAAAAGGGTTTGGTTTGGTTTGTTTGGGTTTGTGAGTATTCTAGATATGTTTTTGTGTTGATTTCTGTTCTAGCTTTGAGAGTATTCTAGTTATGTTTTTGTGTTGATTAACTAGATGTTATTGCATGTATATGATTATTGCTAGATGATTCAAGTGCAAAAAATATTGAAAGAGTGTTTTGTTATTGACTAAAGTTTGATGGTTTTGGTATAATTATATAGACTAGTTAAGCGTATTTTGATAGTCGGATTATGTCGAAAAAGTCATTTTATTAGGTTTTGGGCTGACTTTGTTTGACCAGAAAGTTTGACTTGACCGTGGCGTGTCGAGAAAATTTTGAAATCTATTTTAGGCTTTTGAAAATGATAAAGGATGTTCTAAGGTACGTTTTGATATAAGTTGGGCCTTGTAACTCCTAAAAACAAACGTTTTATGGCCGAATCAAGTTTGGTTATTTTTGGGGTAAAAAGTCAACTACAAAGTTTGACTTTTAAAAGTCAAACTTGCGTATACTTTTGAATATAGCTTATAATGAGCAAAGGGTTCATAATGTTAGTTAAATTAAGATGAAATGCTAAGTTGGGATTGTATTATCCTTACTTTCGGCAAGCTTTCTAAAAATGGAAAATTTATGGAAAACGTTATAATATTGTTAAGTGCGTCAAGGTGAATGGTTTTGCGTCGCACTTGGAGATTATAGTATATGATTGTATATACGTAATAATGTTATGTATATATATGCAAGTATGCATTATATGAAATATTATACTTTTAGTCACGTACCGCCATATATGTATTATATAGGTCGTTGTTAAGACGTGAAGCAAGTTACGTTTGTTGAGTTGATTGATTTGGAACTTTTGATTAAGGTGAGTTCATAGCCTCGCTTTTGAACTGTTTTAAATGTTTTAAACCCGCAAGGGGGATACATGTTTGTTTTATAAATCGAACACATATGATTTTATGGTATGCTGGACCCGATTATGAGATTGTTTATGCATAAGTAGCTATTGTCGAAGTCCCTTATTTCATGAACCGTTAATTGCCTTGTGAGGTGAACACTAATGCATTAAATAGATCTATTGGGTTTGACAGCCCTGTCCGGGGTATGAATCCGACGGTGAACACCCTGTCAAACGGACATTTGGTACTTAGAAGATAGTAGGTATGTGACAATAATACCTTGTTTTGGGGCACTTTAACATATGAAATGCCATATGTATTGTTAACGTTTGGTGTCATGTGCTTATTGCGTGAAAGAAAAGAAGTTGCTATACATTGCATTCATTGCTTTGTTATCCTGAGAACTAATTATGTGTTCAAAGATTATTGCTTACAGATTACTTAAAACTCTATGAATTTCACTCAACTTTGTTGTTGACATTTTAAACATGTTTTGTTAGGAATTTTGAGTTACTACTGGCAGTTCTACTTTACTACTGCTGGTTCAAGATTAATACTGCTGCTAAAGACTGGAGAAATAGACTAAGTAGTTAGTACTGCTAGTTATATTAGTTAGTAATGTCAGTACAAATGTTAGTACTACCAGTATAGTTAGTACTGTTAGTTAATAGTTAGTGCTGTTAGTATTATATAGTTAGTACTGCTAAAGTGATATGCATGAGATATATTAGGAATAGATATGCATTATCATTGTACGCATTTTGTAAAGCCCATTAGGGTTTCCTTAGTGTATAAAAGGAACCCTACGGCATAGTTAGAATTATCAATTCATAGTTAGTTATTCTTTAATGTTGGCAGAATATTTGCAATCAATATATTCAAGTTTAGTATTCATTGTTCTTCTTAGTATTGCAAGTTAGATTCCGCATAACTTGTAGTATTCACAATCATAGTTTCTCATTGTTTATTTGGGACTTCACAAGTGGTATCAGAGCTTGTGGAGAAACTCTAAATAAGAAGAACTTTATCAGATCTAGATCTCTTCCTATAATACACAATGTCTGGTGAGAAACCTGCAACACAAATAGCACCCATAGAATCTCCTCAAATGGTGTCTACTGTAAAACTTCCTATCCTCAAGAAGGGTGAATATACCCTTTAGAGCATGAGGATGGAGCAGTATCTCACTAACACAGATTATAGTTTGTGGCAAGTGATATTGAATGGTGATGGTCCTATACAAGTAACAACTGATGAAAAAGGTATTGAAACTGAAGTACCTCCAAAGACTGCTCAAGCACTATTACAAAGACAAAGAGAAAGAAAAGCTAAAAGAATTTTGCTAGTGGCTAATCCTGATGAGTATCAACTGAGGTTCCATGGAATAAAGGATGCAAAGTCTCTGTGGGCTGCTATCAAGAGTAGATTTGGTGGCAATGTTGAATATAAGAAGATGCAGAAGACTGTTTTGAAGCAACAATTTGAAAAGTTTTCTGTATCTGACACAGAAGGCTTAGATAAAACATATGATAGGTTTCAAAAACTTATCAGCCTTCTAGAAGTTCATGGTCCCGCTGTTCCTAATGAAGATGCAAATTAGAAATTTTTTAGAGCTCTAACTTCATCATGGAACAATGTAGCATTGATTATGAGGAACAAAGATGGTATAGATCATTTAGATATTGATGATCTATACAATAACCTAAAAGTGTTTGAAGTTGATATCAAAGGTTCCTCTGGATCATCTTCAAACTCTCATAATGTGGCCTTTCTCTCTGTAGAAGACACTAGCAGCATTAATGAAGTTAATACTGCTAATGGTGTTTCTACTGCATCAGGCCATAATTCTCAGGGACAAGCCTCTTTATTATCATACACTGATGATCTAATGTTCTCATTCTTTGCTAATCAATCAAATAGTCCACAACTAGATGATGAAGACTTAGAGTAGATTGATCATGATGATTTGGAAGAAATGGACCTTAAATGGCAGGTGGTCATGCTCTTTATGAGGGTTAAGAGATTTTATAAGAAGACTGGAAGAAAGTTATCTTCAATGGCAAAGAACCAGTAGGTTTTGATAAAACTAAGGTTGGATGATTTAACTGTCATAGAAGGGGCCATCTTGCAAGAGAATGTAGAGCACCAAGAAATCAAGGGAACATGAATGGAGATGCAGGGTATAGGAGCAGGGACAACACCAGAAGGACTATACCAGTGGAGACCTCTAATGCGTTGGTTGTTCAGGACAATGCTTTGATTGTCCAAGATGGAATGGGATATGACTGGAGTTATATAGCTCAAGATGAACCAACTGAGTTTGCTCTCATGGCCTACACTTCAAACTCCTCAGGGTCTGACACAGAGTTACAATCTTGTTCTAAAAACTATGTAAAAACATATGAAAAAATTCAAAAACTGTTTGATGAACAACGATAAACTCTTAGTAAGGCTAATCTAGAAATTATAGCTTACCAGTTAGGCCTAGAATCTGTAGAGGCACAGTTAGTTGTTCATCAGAAAAATGAAGATGTCTATGAAGAAAAGATTGTTGTCTTAGAATTTAAAGTAAAAGATAAAAGTAATGCTGTCACTAGACTTAAAAATCAGTTAGATGAAACTTTAAGAGAAAAAAATGATTTAAAAGCTAAACTAAAACAGTTTGAAACATCTTCTAAAAACATAAATAAACTGATTAATAGTCAATTAAGTTCTAAAGATAAAACTGGTCTAGGATACATTGTCTGAATGTAATGAAGAGGAACAAAACGTTTTATACTTTAATGATTTATTTCCTTTCAACATAATTTATCCCGATGATTTAAAATCAGATAAGGACAATGATGATGATAAAATTGATATTAAACAGTCTTCGGAGGGTAATGTAATAAATACCGATGATGGTGCCTATGACATTGGGTCAAGTAAGCTTTTGAAAATAAGTCATGATACATCTAATAGATTTTTCAAAAATTAAAACTTTTTTCAAGAATTAAATGTTAACATCGTGGCTTGTAATTATCTTAACAAAGGGATGCCATTCATTTTCCTAATCAAGAATTTGTATGTGCCACTTGGCATCCCGTTCGACCCCAAATTATTTTATAAGGATGGGAATAAATTGGGGCAAGTCTAACTTAAAGACTTTTCTGTAAACAAAAGTGCTTGTCGGGATACAGCCCGAAATGTAGTTTCAATTTTCTTATCGAGTCTGTCTTCCCAGACTGTCTATACAGCGTATCCAAACCCCATGGATACGGCGTATTGACCTTCTGGACGTTATCCAGTCTTTATTTTCAGCACAGTCTATACGGCGTATTCGTTAAACGAATATAGCGTATTCGACATAGGTATCAATATGGCGTATCCTAGGGAATGGATACGGTGTATCGACTTCCTGTATAGTTTTAGGTTTTTACTTTGTGTCTAACCAGCGAATACAAGAAGGTAGAAATTGCACTTGTTTTCTTATGCTTAATACAGGACCTTACTGGAAGAAATCGACAACGTTGGTGGAGTATTTATAAACCTGGAAATTACGAAGTATTGGAGTCTTAACATCTCAAGACGGTTGTTCAACACATCCTTGCTCATAAACTCAACTTGGAGAATCTACCGAGCAAAATATCAGGGGAGTTTCTCATTTTAATTCCCGTTTTTAATGTTTTATCTATACTACGAGGACGTTGTATAATTTAAGTGGGGGGATGGGAATTAGAATGTATATTTGTCCTATTTTTTACATAAAATGCTTAAATTATGCTCAAATTAAAAAAATTCAAGCATACTTTTGTGAAATTACTTGCTATGTAACCTGCACACAATAACCCTTATTAGATATTATGAGGATTTAACCTTATCCGTTTCCAAATGTTTATCCAAATTCCACAAAAATATGAGTGTGCCGGTGATGTTGTAGACTTTAGAACTTGGCTTGGTATATCTATTCGAGACCACCAATAATGAGTATTATGGATTTAGATGGAGTAACTTGTTTAAATTGGTAAATTTCTAGGATTACACCCAAAAAGCCTTTATATGTTGTTTTATTAACTAACTACACTGGTTAGTTAACCCTCATATAAACCCTTTGTTTACTCTCATTTTAAGAGTAAGATACCCCTAGAAAAACATTTAGAGCCAATCCTTCAGGAATAACACCAACTATTAATTTTGTTACACCTTTACACCTTAGCCTACCCTGTTAGATTAAGTCCATTTATCTGTTTCTAGTTGCTTAAAGTGTAAAGTATGTGTTTCCTGAGTCTTGTGTCATTTTCTATCTCTGGTATGGTTAGGAAATTTACACATCGCAATGGGAATGTAAAAAGTAGTCAAAACTCATGTATTTTTACTATCATTACAATTATTGGTACATTCAAAGAATAAAGAATCATGGAGGAAATTATCCGGAGTTATTATGATCGTGAAGATGGTGAAATTACACCGAGATTCGTAGTATAGTATATTAAAAAATCGAAAAAATTAGAAAAATTGCAACAAAAAAGAGGAGAAAAGTTTAAAGATAGTCGGTTTGTTAAAGCTTAAACCGATGGAATTATTTGAAGAATCGATTATTCGTTGACGCGTATAAAAATCAACGATGTAAAGTTTTGTATAAAGTGGTAGATATCGCTACTTGCCTTTGTAAAAGTATGTAAAGTATGAGATGATTGGGAAGTTGACCGATACGGGAACGCCAACTTAGGTTGTTGTTTTTGATCTATGATCAGTGTCTTTATCATGGTAATGATCGGGAAAAAGTGTCTAGCAACTTGTACCTTATCTGTTTGGACTTAATCTAATTGTTTCGTGAATTTTATTTAACAACAATTTATTTCCTTTCCTAGGGTTTTACTCGAATGAGGATGTGACAGTTTTTCTTATATTTGGCAGACCGCTCTTTTATTTCTGAGTAAGTTTATTGCGTGGTTTTAGTATCTTAAGTTGATTTTAGTACACCATAAAACAAGTGCCAGTCTCATAGGCTGAAAACCCCTTATCGTTAGAATTTAAGATTAAACATATGGTTTAGCATAGGTTTACATAATAATATAATTTACTTAGTTTAGATAACAAAATATTAATTATATTGAAAGATTCGTTCTCGCTCTTAGTGAATCGACACCCTACTCTTACCACCGATAAACTCCATTCGACTGGGTACATGCCGTTAAAGTGTTGATTTTGGTAAAGTCGGCAAAATATAAATTTAAACTTGAAAATATAAAAATCACACCCCTAACTGCAACAAATCACGACCTTGTTTTCATTTACATTTTACGTTCTGCTTAAACTTAAATAATGATTCCATTTGCATGTGAGGGCTGATGCCTCTTTTTCGCTTCCCCAATTTTATTCTCAAAGTAATCTAGATTGTCGTCCAAAACCGCACTCTTTTATGCATTACTTTGACGATCTTCTCGAACGTGTTTATATATGTTTACAACTACACTAACTCTTCCTTAGCGGTCATGGATTGTAGCATTTATTTTGTTTAGGCGTGGCTTTGTTAAGTATTTTGACGCTGTTTTGTTAATCCAACTTGATCTTGCAACTTGTAAAAGGGTTAGATGTATTTGGAATAGATTCAAGACAAATATGCAAGAAACTTTATTGATTACTAGAGTCTGCGGAAACTACTCTTTAGTACTTAGAGCATATCAATGTAATAGTAAAACTTGATGCAGTAGAATGATATTGAACAATAAAAATATAACCGAAAAGCTTCAATATTATTATGGTGATAATACGAGTATCTGTCTAGTACTAGGGTTTACAACCTTGAGTACTTAGATAAGATTGATTGATGTGTTACTAAACCATAGCTTGATCTCCTTTTTAACCAAAAGTCCTTACAAGATAACTATGAATCTTTAAAACATTAAGCTTATATGTATATCTTTCTAATGATATAGTATTTAACACAAGATAATAATAATATCTTTTAAAGTCTTTACACCTTTCAACGTCTTTATCTTCTGCAGTCTTCAGTCTTTTCAGCAGTATAAAATCATTTAGCTGTGTTAAGTTTAGTATAGCAGTAACTAACTTTATACTTAGTAGTACTAACATTCTTTTAGCTGTACTAATGGTTTATACTGCAGTTATGAATTAAGCTGAGTACTTAAAACTTTGAGTCGGCTCGTACCAAGTCTAATGAGTTTTTAATTCCAACTTTCCTCCCCTAACTTGTTGATTTACCGTAAAATCATTCAAGTTTTTGAATTCTTCCTTTTGGTGGATTCTTCCAACATTCTTCTACTTTTGAAGTTGAGGACCACATAAACTTGAGAAGTTCAATGCCATTTCACTTTATGGAGTAAGAGGATATTTCTTCTCTATCATTATGTCGAATAGCATAGCAATTCCGTGTGCATACGAACATATGAATTCCAATTGAGTTCAAATAATCTCAGCTTATCAAGTTGTAGTTGTTGATTCTTCCATATTTCATCTTCTTCATTAGGCTCAAATAAGATCTTTAGATCTCCCCAAAGTAACAAGTCATATCCTTCTGGACTTGTTGTATCATACCTTTCTTTGTTACCTGGTGTGTAGATCAGCAAATTTGCCTATTAAATCACAAGCATCTCACTGAATTATTTTGTATTTTTAGAATTTCCATTGTCTGATGATTTGATAATACATCAGATTTTTAGTCAAAATGTGTCTTCAATGTTAATTATTAGGTATGTACGTAGCAAGAGACTCAATTCAATAGAATTTATCCCTTGGTACATCCTTACTTTCTCTAAGCTTTCATCTCAGCATCAGCCTCTTGTTTTGTCTCTTGGCATTGTCCTTCTTCATAAATCTTCTATTGGTCTTTTTTACTAGACTTTTGTATGAAATCAAAATCCAGGTCTTTCATCAATTCTTTTCAAATCTAGAATCCTAGGTACAAAAAGCATTATTTTGATCTTTTACTCTTTCAAAATATAGTCTAATATCTTATAACTCATTCCTTGAAATGATTGTTGTATCCTCCCTTGGATTTTTACAAATAAATGCAATGTTCTTCTTACTACAGCTATAGAGAAAGAACATATTTTGGAAGTTGAATGATTCTTAGACAGAAGGATCCACTCCAATCAATATAATGGGAGATTAATCAGCATGTCAGTACAACTTCTTGTTCTTGTTTGCTTATCATATTCTCTTGTAAACTATTAGATCTTTCGCATCCCTAACAATCCTTTGTTTTTCTCCTCTCAACCAACAAAATTATAATATCCCGACATGTTGTTTTTTTATGAAGACCAATTCCCTTTTGGGTCTATTGTAACACCCCCAAAATCAGGTCGCAGCGGAAAGGTAAAAATGGGGTGCTACGTCAAAGTACCAAAATCAAGATATAGAAAACGACCTTAAATGGACGTTAAAAATAAGTTTCATTCGATGTCATTACAAAAGATCAGAGTTTTCACATTAGGTCCCATAGTTTTGTTAAAAGGACATTAAGATTTTATAAGACAAAAATTTCATTGAATTTAAGAAATCAGAATCCCTCTAATAGATATCCGTCACGGCTCCCATCCAAGCTTATACCTCAGCACCTGAGATTAAAACATGCTAAAACGTCAACAAAATTGTTGAGTGAATTCATAGGTTTATCAGGAAATAGCGTGGACCACAAGATTTAAGTAATAGTAGACTATGAAACACATTCAATAGTCCAACACATTGTATTATTGCCCTAAGCTCATGACACCGAACCTTAACGTAATAAACTGTAATCAAACCAGTACTCGAGGTTTGTGCCCCAACACGGATACAGATGTTACAAAAACATCCTACGAATTTTCTCAATACAGATGCCTATGAATTTTCTTCAAATGTTAAATGCATCAATGGTCA
>BQNB010111435.1:0-12047 GCA_026074375.1 Tanacetum coccineum | reverse complement strand
ATTTACTTGATTATATTTTATAAATGTTTTTATAAAATTTATTTAAAATGTTTAATATTCATTTGGGTTTCACGGTTAACATTTGTCCGTAAAGTTAAGACTAAATTTTGAATATTCGCGTTTTTAAATAAACGTCTTTGAATAAAGCATTACATAATTTATTAAATATTTTTATTTAATAGAATGTACGCGTTGTTTTCAAAATTTTGCAAGGATATTTCAGTCACTTTCTGACTGTTTTCGGGTCTCGGTTAAAACTAAAAAATTGTCAGGAATGTCGTTTTACATAAAATTGCTTTAGAGTCCGAGTTGTGAAAACGTGATTTAGCGAGTCGTTTTTGATAAGTCAACTTAGGAATAAAATATATATTTTCTCGTTTTCAAGTCAAATGAGTTTTAAAAATAGATTTGTACTCGAGGTATGTAATAATAAATATGATTTATTATTAAAATATGTTCCGAAAATTTTACCAGTTACGCGGTAATCGTTTTTATGTGACGATAAAATGTCAAAAGTTAAGAAGTCAAATCGGACCCGAAAAGTCAAATGGTAAAATAGTCATTTAAAATATCGAAAATTGCGAGGTGTGATATATATATATATATATAAATAAATAACTAAAACACCAATTATCAATAATAGTATAGTAATAAGTATTCCGTAAGGATTTAAAAAGATTACTTTTATCCAAAATAAAATTCAAAACCTTCCCGAGTCGTATCCCGACGAGGTGTGAATTGAAAATCGAGGTTAAGTCCGTGATCACGTGATTTGAATGGTTTAAGAGATTTTGATTTTGATTTCTAATTCTACTAATGAAAACGCATAAAAAATGTAAAGACAAGTGACCAATTAAAGCATTTAAAGCATTTAAGAAATTAAGCACGAAAACATTAACGGGAAAGTAAAAACGCGTCCAATTAACGAACCATGAAAAATTTAAACCCTACGAATGCAAATTTAAACTTTTTGAATCCTAAATGATTAAAAATAATTTTTAGAAATGAAATTATATTTTTTTACTTTTATTTTATTTATTATTAATTAAAAACTAATTTAATCTAGAAAATTGATTAAAAATACTAAACTAATTCTAAAAATTCTAGAAAAATTATGAAAAGTGCTTAAGACTGATTAGAATCTATTAAAAATGTTAACTTGAAAAGATGCTTAAAGAATAAGCAGATAATAAGCAAATAAGCTCGTTTAAGCAAAACCTAAAGTTACTATAAGAATTAACTAAATCATATTCAAAATGAAAAAGTCCCAAGGGCGAGTTGGTTAAGTGTGTGTGGTGTTGAGGCGTATGTGTGCTAAGGGGGAGGTCACAGGTTCGAACCCTGTGGCCACCCTTTTTGCAATTTTTTTTTCTTTTCAAAACTTTTATAGACAAGCTAAAATAAGCAAACTTTGTAAAAGACACTTTTTCTAAAACTCACTAATAAGTTAGAAAAAACTAGCTTTAAGCTGACAGTTTTGCTTAAAAGCTTTAGAAGGTTTACTTCTTAACTGTTTTGACACATAGACTTCTATAAGCTCACACTTAGTCCAAATAAGCTACGTAAGGGTTTAATCCCCACTTATTAAGCAACACTTAGCCATAAGCAATTCCAACAAAGCCATAAGCTCAGAAATCCAAATAAGCTTTTTGCCCCCCCCCCCCCCTTAAAACTAAAATCATAACACTTATAAGGCACTTTTTAAGATGCTTTTTAATTTTACTAAATTAATAAGTTGGAACTTAAAACCTATAAACGATTAATAATGACCTATAGCCTATAAGGAACAAAGCAAAAATATATGCACTTTGGAGACAATGATTTAAGCGTATTAAAATTGTAATGGAATAATAGATTGTTTAAACTAAGTACTATGTTTTTTGATTTTTGAAGTTTGAAAAGTACCTAGTCACGTGGTCTTGCACTACAAATAAAAAAAATGTGGCAAACTTCTTTTTATTTAATATTATTTAATGTACTTTATCTATTTCTTCTTCCTTCTTCTTCTTTACATAACTGGTAATCCTTCTTCACCACAAATAAACCAGCTCCATGTGCCCCCTGTAGCTCCGCCCCTGGTTCCCAGTCTTTTGGAATAAAAAAGCCCATTAAAACCCAAAAGAAACGACTTGGAAACTTCTTGGAAATCCAGAAACGGATAGGAAACGGCAAGGAAACATTTCGGACATTTGGGAAACGGCAAGGAAACATTTCGGGGGCGTTTCGGGGGCGTATCCGTTCCCACTGCGTTTCCAAACGGGAACGGCAGCCTTTTAGGCGTTTCGATGCTTTAGAGATGGCTACTATGAACCTAAAATTTGAGATTTAACCTTTGAAAACTTAAAACTACTGACTAGTAGACTAAGTACAAGCTAGATGAATTTGATTAAAGGCCAAAATTGGCATAGGCAGCACTAACAAAGGTTAGTGCTGCTGTGCCAAACACCCCCTTAAACCTTGTATTTCCATTTTTAAACTATAAAAGTGTGAAATAAGTTAAACCTTGTAAGAACAAATATAGCATTAAGTAAATAAAGTAACATTAAGCATATACCTAGGAAAATTAAGCACTTTAATAAAAAAACTAAACTCAAAAGCTATTTTAACTAGTAATAGGGACAGATTTTATGAAATCACAAATTTAAACTATTTTAAGCTAATAACTGACACATTAAGCTATATTAGAACTGAATAAGCATAGATAACATCAATAAGAAAACCTTAAATACAGAATAAGCAGTAATAAGCACAAAAAGGAAATTAAGCTATATGAAAGTGAAAATGACAAGTACCTTTGTCCCAGCTAAACAGGGACTATAAAAGGCTCAAAAGAGCTTATCTACTAAGCTCCAGCTTGTTTAAAACAAGCTGGTGAGGTCCATAAGCCCATCTTGTATTGGCTTATCATCCATAAATCAAGCTGAGGTCTTATTTTAGAGTGGATTTGTGAATAAAACTAAGACAGATTATGAGATTTGTTTACTAAGAGCCATAAGCTAAGTAACTTAGTATATTAGAGCTTATTAAATGAGATTAAAGGACATTAATCAAATTTGCACATGAAAAGCAGGATTGAAAACAGAATTAATTATAAACTTGCACTTTTATTAAAAACTTGAAATATTACAAAGCTTGGAAATGAAATTACTGTATTAAAAAGACAATTAAGTTGGAATTTAAACTAAAGAGTAAAATTACACGATTCCTACTCTAACCTACTCCTAAAACTAATGAAGTTTCCTGTGTGATTCATGAGGGTATTTATAGCCTGATGATGAAGCTTCTAGGCCAAAGGAGCATGTCCCATCAATCAATCCTGGCCTTCTAATCATTAACCGCCTTTGATGAATACATCTGAGCCCTTGATTCTGTATAATGTCACTTCCACAAATCATTATCCACAGGATCGCCAGCGTGGCAATTGTGAGGTGCACACGCATTCTTTGTGATCTTCTAGACGCAATGAGAGCGTGTGGGATGAGGGAATTTACCCTGGTTGTTAATGGCGTGTGAATTTGAGAGGGAAAAGAGATGGATAAACAGTAAAAGTTGACCCGGCTTATTCATTTGACTTGGAAACGGGTTTAGTGAGATTTGGGCTTGGTTTTATGGACTTGGGCCAGGAAATGGTTTAGGATTAATGGACTTGGATTTAAGATTTTAAGGCTTGTATTTAATATAACTCAAGTGTTAATGGGCTGAACCGGCCCATTAAAAATGAATATGCCTCCGGCTTTGGTTTTCCGCGCTCTTTCCATTCCCGTGCTCGGCTTTGTCCGTTTTGCTTTATTTTTGTCCATTTGTGATTAATCCGTTACCTGCAAGACACAATTCACGAAACAAGCATATACAATGTATTTCTCATGCATTTTTGGTCATTATTGGTCTTTTTAGCTCGTTTTATTAGATAAAAAGTATGTGTATTTAAGCACATACCAGTCTTCTGTGCCAACAATACCTTTCCACCTTTTCTACCATTTTTTTGCTTTACACAAAAAAACTGATAAGATTTAAATAAAAGGGTAATGAAAAAGAAGATGGAAAACTGAAATTTATCCTGATGCAATGCGGATATCATGTCGTCGAAACCCTGTTATGATCATTAAGGGTCATTTATGTGAATCGGACAATTGAGACAAAGGTATAAATTCTTGTGGTTGCCTACAACAAACGTTTAGCAAATGCAGCTGCCTTCTTCAGACTACGATAAAGCCAGTCACTGACGTATCAGTAAAGTTCAGATTAAGATCTTCTATCATAGCTTGTGTAATCAGACAAATGAACCATTCTTGGAAGAGATAAATACCCATAATGATTCAGATAACAAAAAATGTTAAAAATGCAAATACTAAATAAAAAATAAATCTGGAAGAATGTATCAGCAAAGTTCATGATATTAACAAATTTACTTACATTGGAATTGTTCAATGCAGAAGGAAGTAACAACTTAGAGTATAAAGCACGATAAAACCGGTCAATGATAATTTGAATCTGCAACTGTACCAAGATTTTAATAATAAACATTAAAGCTTAAACTCGGGCATTGAAATTATTCAAGTGAACCTGCAAAAAAGTGACCTCATTCAGTATTCTAGATGTAAAAAAGAACCATATAGCCGTCTGAAAAAAAAAACAATTTTAAGTTTACCAATTGGATTATTGCTAATCCTACATTAGTTATGTCTAAACTTTCTTTTATAACATATTCAATGCGCAGATGCACATAAAAAAGATGTATCGTGTTATCGTGTGTTTTCCAGTGTAATCTGCACGCACAGGTAGTTCAAACACGAGATAAAAACACAGTTTTAACATATATCAAATGTGATGCACGATGCAAAGAGGGGTCAATGCATCTAAATGTATCACACAAATGTCATAATCAAGATTTTTACCAAATAATACTCCCTAATATTTTACATACAAAACTACTAAAATATGCAAATACAAACATCTAATATCAGCCAGTCTACATGTACAAAAGCCGTCATAAACAACTATATCCCAAAATTTGGGTTGTTACCTGCAAGGATGAGAAATTTCCCGCTTCACCGAAGGCTTATACATCGTCACCTGTGCTGAAGGCTTATCCATCACCTCTGGTTATGGATAGTGGTGTTCCTTCCAGAGTAGTGCTATTCCATCACCATTGATGCTAGTGGTGTAGACAACTGGTTCGAGTGCTCAAGATGTGAGTGATGATCAGGAGGAATCCATCACATGTTCCTCTCTTCATCATCTTCACCAAAGTTGATGTGTAATCATCACATTCAAACTATTAAAAGTGAGTCTTATAGAGCATAATACCTCTATTGGATTCATGCTTGCTGTTGATTTATAGAACCTATCCAGGAACGATTCCTCAACTACAAAAAAAGAAAAAGAAAAAAAGCACCAATATTTATAAAGCAGATATTCTTCCTAAAAATCCAAAGAGCAAATATAGATATACCTTTAATTAATGATATTCAAAAGGTTTCAAAGGCTCATTCCTTAATTAAAATATCAAAGATGAGAAAGGAGAAAGAAATAACTACATGCCTAACAGGTTTTATATCGATGTGAAAGATTAATATAGAACTTGATTACACTACGCAAGAGTTGTCTGAAAAAATCCTCCTTCCAAGAAAAACACGCATCGACCACCACACACATCTTTTGCAAGTTGTTTAATGTTTAGCGTGTAATACCCTCCTGTTGTTAACTCGAACTTGCCATGCGGATCAAGTACATGCCCATCATATCTATGAACAAACAGAATACGGACTTAAGAAATGAAAGTAAGGAATTATTATATTGGTTTTGGTAGATGAAAGAAGAAAATCACCTTGCTGACACAAGAATTATATTTGGCTTAAATTTTTGAGCAGCCGGTACAATCAACTCATCAAACACAGTTCGCATAACCACATCCCCTGTGAGTTTTGTCAATGCCAAATTAAGTGTTGATCCTTCACCATTCCCATACCCGATATCATCATTTTTTTTCTATATTATGAGGGTAGAGTCCGTCCTATATTATTGAGCCAACATTGAGATCTGATTATAATTAGTGACTGGCATTGAAAAAACGTAAGTATCTAATATCAAAAAATAAAATCTAATATCTTTAGTAGATAAAGCTATGAATGAATATTTGGTTGGTTGTTGCTTACTTGGTGAACTGGAAGAAATAGTACACCCGGCTCATCATGGAATGCATCATTAGTCCCATTTTCATGATGAACATCCATATTGATGATGAAAACATGCTTTAGTCCATGTACACGTTGCGTATATCAAGCTGCAATAACTATATTATTAAAAAC
This sequence comes from Tanacetum coccineum, assembly GCA_026074375.1. NCBI lineage: Eukaryota > Viridiplantae > Streptophyta > Magnoliopsida > Asterales > Asteraceae > Tanacetum > Tanacetum coccineum. The sequence goes on along the minus strand of BQNB010111435.1, from coordinate 5,739 downwards.
ATAATTTCCCATTAGGACCTTTTTATTTGGAGAAACATGATTTCCAGGAGGTCTTATTAATGCAAAACCAATTGGAGGGTTCTCACTGACTTTTGATGCTGCCACCTACAATAATAAATTCACCAAAAACAAATAACTCATTCACAAATAAATTCACGACATCATTATGAACCTTATAAGAGAAAACTAATGTCATTGATGTTTTGTACTGATTCAAAAATAGTCATATTGTGTTATACTTTACCAAAACGCCAATGACACAATTTAACTTTTGGATATTAAAAAAGCATGTTGCATACCTTGAATATATATTGGGATGGAGGAAGCAACACTTAGTAGATTAGGGGATTATCTTTACAATGATAGAAAGATAGACTTAGAAGCTAAAAAAAGCAAAGCTCTATACATGAGAATTATGCGATGTATGTGACGAAAGACAGGTAAAACATATGCGCTGACCCGTATATCTCTTTCCACTAGTACGAAAAATAAAAAAAAACCTAATACAAGAACTAACATGATGAAGAATACACGTTGTTGGTGATCAGTTAATCATGTATGAGGAAAGGATAAGAATGACATATAGATAAAACCACCCACCTTAGTTTGGCTGATATATATTGAACTTCTATTGATCCCTAGTTTCGAGAAAACAACAAAGATCAAGTTACAGCCATTACGGAGGAGTTTCGACAAATTATTGAGAGCAATATCCACACAAGAATCAATCCATATATAGACTTGGACCCTGTAGTAAATATAAGTCATCAAACAGCACGAAAGTTTCAGTTGTAGGTTCAGCATAATTGTCAAAGCAAGCTACCAATAAGTTAGCAACCAAATTGAATTGTTTATTACTTAGTAAGTTTACAGTATACCAAACTAAACCTTGACCGACCCATTTGTTGGTGATTTTAGTGTCATCGATTGCCATTTAGGTAATGATGATTTACTAGAGACCGATGAGATTTCATATTCGGCTCGGATACGAGTTAGGGAAGTGTGGAGTGCACACTCGTTAAGCTAATATGAACTCGACCATGACAGAAAAGCGGGGGTCAAGGGAGCCGCGCCCCCTTGCGGGGTCAAGGGGCAGCGCCCCTTGCCGGGGTTCCGCTGCCAGGTTAGCGGGCAGGGGTCGAGGGGGCAGCGCCCCAAAACCTAAACGAATTTTTATAAATCTGTATTAAGGATTTACCTTAATTTCCCGCCTAAACCCAACCAACATGTCGGTTGGTGAACAGTTGTAACTGTTGGGTATAACTACCTTCAAACTGCCATAAAACTTCTGTTTTATAAACAGTTAAGATCTGGTCTCATAAGACATACGAAAAACACATACAATTCTTTTAATCTTTTTGATTTGTAATTCTTGTGCCCAGAACACAAATTGTTATACTTCTTATATTATCCCGATAGAGATTTCGTGCAACCCATGCATTGATAATGGTCGAAATACTTTATACGGAAAGTGGACTTTTACACGATATAAGCGAGTTATCCAAGATTATCATAATCACACACACACCCCAATCTCTAACACCATTGAAACTAATGGACCATTGATCAAGACGTAGTAAATGAAAATCTATTCTGTTCTTGAAGCATCCATTTAGTATTGTCGACACACGTCATTATAACCTGGTTGTTTAAAATATATTTTAACACAATTAAAAACCATAGACAGTTTAAAAGATTCATATATAGACGATTAACATACGTCGGTGCGCACCATAGCTGGACAGTAATACGAATGCGTATTCACGAACAAACTTCATAACTAAAGGATTAGTTGTTATCCTATTTTTTTTATAGAAAATATGCATACTATCTGAAATTGATTAACAAAATACCATATGTTTTTGCTAAAGAAGATTTGAATTCATGCCGGACGATGTAAAACTGAATAAGGAATGATGAATAGGAGGATTTTTGGTTCTATTTCAACATGAAGGTATTTTTTTGTTTTCAATGAATTGCATGCTAATAATATAGTTATGTATAAGGAGCTGAGGGCCTGAGGCCACCTAACTATTCATTACAATTCATCTTTCCTCTGTTACTTAATCTGAATAACAACATGTTGAATATCAATTTCTTTTTCTCAGCATTGTTTGATAATTATAATTTACAAATGAAAAACTAACCAATTTTATTTATGCTTTTTCACAAAGTGTAAGACTGTAAGGTTATCTTCGTCACCCTCCCTTTATTTTTCTTTCTTTCTTTAGATTTTGGACTAATGACACTAAACACATATTTTTAGTTTCAATAGATATCATCATCAATAATAATTAATTACATACCTTTTTCCATCATTGCTCTTGTCAAACCGAATAACTTCACTGTATGACATCTTATGAAGCTCTGACGAAGAATAACTATCCTTCCCTCCTTTTGGCTTTTAGTTGCGGTATTTTTTATGGTATCTAGCAACAAATTTGTCAAGAGAAAATTACCTAAAACAAAAACAAAACATGTTTTCTTATAAGACAAGTTAGTTATGTCAATGTTTTTCGTTTACTGAACATTAAAGTATAGCATACCAATATGGTTGGTTACAAATTGCAATTCAATGTTGTCTTCTGAAAGAGTAAAAGGTGGAGACATGATCCATGCATTGAGACTTTATACACAAAAGAGACGATGAAATTAGTCCATATGTGACTTTCAAACATGACACTTCAAGTCTACCAAACCATTGGGTTTATGATGAATAAAGAATGATGAATATGTTTTTAAAGATAGGAATGAATGATATTTAGTTTGTATATTGGTGTGAATTCTAGAGTAACTAATGATCAGTATAAATCCCGAAATTGTCGATTTAGATAAAGTTGTGTAAAGCATGAAAAATATAATTTCTAAAAGATAAAGATATCAACATGGTTTCATATGATGATATAATATATCAATTATTGTTTTTGATGAGATAAACACAATGGAAAGTTTGGACTAAGTTGGATAAGGTTGTTGTATGTAACCATAGGTTCCACAAGTTCAAACCTTTGCCAATTGTCAAACTTTTTAGCTAATTCAAATTTATTGATTGTGGGTGCAATGTTATCATTGAGGTGGCTAAAAGTCACTAAAATCATATTATACCTCATAATTATGCCTCATATATATATATACATATATATATACATATATATATATATATACATATATATATATACATATATATATATACATATATATATATATATATATATATATTCTAGTTAAAGTAGTGTAGTATCTTATAATTGTTAAAATGAAAAGTGTTTTGGACCATTGGATCTATTATTTTGATTAAGATGACATAAATGTCATTAAATGAAAATAAAAAATAGAATTAATTATTTTTGTATAGCATTAAGGGTATTTTGGGTAATCCTATTTGATTAAATATATGTTACAAATACGTCTTTATTGCCTCCATAACTCTTATTGTAACTCCTCCTCATAAATTATCCTTTGACTAAATATTTATTACACTAACACCATTCATCCATCATTAATATCATCTAACACTAATCGATAGATCCAACGGTTTCCGGGTGTACGGGTTCGTGGTGTGCGAGTGTGTGGTGTACGAGTCGGTGGTGTACGATTCGGTGGTGTACGAGTCAGTGGTGTACGAGTTCGTGGTGTATGAGTTTGCGTCAATAAATAAATAGATATGAAGATGTATCAAGAAAAATACTACCATATAAACGTCATGTTAAATGAAAATTAAATAGTGTTTAGAATAATAAAGTTAAAAACGTTACACAAAATGGGGCATTAATCTTGCAATTAAATTTGGGTTTATTTACTAAATTGTCCTTTGACTAGATATTTATTACACTAACAACATTCATCCACCATTAATATCATCTAACATTAATCAATAGATCCAATGGTTTATATTACTTCTTATTTTAACAATTTTAAAAAGCTACACCACATTAACCCTCTCTATATGTCTATATATAAATATATAGGGAAAGTGAATATGAGGCTGTTATGTATGTAACCTTACATGCGAAACCGTCAAAACTACGTAATTTTATATCAATGTTCTCTAAAACCACCCTTCCTAAATTCACTCTAATTTAGTTTCCATCTCTTCCTCCATTGACGTTCCTTGATTATTAGGCAAAGCAACCAATTTTTTTTATTATGCTTCAGTTAGTAGTGAATAGCTATATAACCAAATCATATAAGTTCTTGATAAAAAAAATAAAAAATTTGTTCGATCACTTTTAAAGGATAAAGTTTTTTAATATTTTTTCTCAATCTTTTTAAAATCAATCAATTTGTAGGTGGTTTCAGGATGCAGTAGTCTTGGTAATAATTGAAACGATATCTTAAATTTAAATATTTAATCATGAAGATTGTATTGAAGAGATACATAAATCGAGGGCACTGAAACTAGAATAGTGAGATTGAACATACATAAATCACAGATTGAGATGAAAAATATATGGCCAAACAACATTTATTTGAGGTTTCGCATGTAAGCTTACATGCACAACAGCCTCATATTCACTTTTTCATATATATATATATATATATATATACATATACATATATATATATATATACATATATACATACATATATATACATTTCCAAAGCCCGCCCGATGGGCGGGCTTGCCTTGTGAGTATCCAAGGAATAAATAAAGTAACGGTTAATACATATATATATACATTTTCAAAGCCCGCCCGATAGGCGGGCTTGCCTTGTGAGTATCCAAAGAATAAATAAAGTAACGGTTAATAAAGTATGAAAATAGTAAAATATATATAGAGTGAATAGAGAACAAAAACTAAATGTATGGTAATCCGATACGAGGAAATAAAGCTTAATAAAGTATCCGTCATTACAAAGTATACAAAAAGTAGTACATGATATGCAAGTGAAAACGAACACGAATGTTTATTCCTTTTTGGAAGAATCGGAATTACGAATGTATTGTATGATTGTTAGAGAGGAAAGGTTTACATGATATGCAATGTGAAAACTAACACCTTGGGGAAAAAAATTAATAAGGTTCATAAATGAACACCTTAATGCATACAAATGTGTTTTTTTTAATTATAGAAGTCACTTCTATTAGGCGTAATGTACATATGCGACTGTTAACAATGTTTAGTATGGTTATCAATCTCGTTTGTTTCTTATTAAATTTTAATATTTATTGATCCATATATATTCTTATAATAGTTGCATAGCCCGTCTGATGGGCAGGCGAGCCTTGTAAGTATCGAATGAATAAATTAACTAACAGTTAATGGATTACGAACATTGTAAACTTTTTATACAGTTAATAACAAACATATGAGATTGATAACATCTTAGCAAACCCGGGTTGTATGGTACTACATAACCGTTATGCAAATTTGCTCAACTTTTTTTTATAGTACTACCGTCATTCCTTCTTCTGTGGATTCGTTAAATTGTATAGGGAACTTTTTTGTACATTTGTTGTTTACCGTGCAAGGACAGCGACACCACGTGGACCATGCATCATGTGATCGGTCATTATCTGATACAATTCAGGATATTCATCCTTATCGGGTATCTCCGCAGAAAAAAACTTATCAATTTCTTGTCGAATTAATTATAATGTCACTGGATAGAGTAATGCAGTGAGTTTCCAAATTAGTGTAAGAGCTTAATGTTGTATGCGTTAAAGAGTTTTGATATATATATATATATATATATATATATATATATATATATATATATATATATATATATATATAT
>BQNB010111434.1:0-13413 GCA_026074375.1 Tanacetum coccineum | reverse complement strand
GGAGCTAATGATCCCGTAAATCAACCAGGGATCTACATCTCTTGTGAGATGGTCCAGCAGAATGTGAAGATAAATGCATAGGTCTCTCTGATGAATCTCCTGATGATGACTCAGATGTAGTCGGTGGATACCAAGTTGTTAATGGAGCAGCACACCAACGACGAAATGCCTCACTACATCGTGGTGCTCTCCTCGAAGGGTAACACAATCTGGGTGATACATCTCTAGTCGAAGATCCTGAATGAGCCTGACCTGATGCATCCAAACCCAAAGAATGAACTGGCGAAGAATCCGAAGATAAACTGGAAGAAGATGAGTGATGATCTAGAGAATGAGGTGATGCATGCATCGATGCTAATCTGGGTGCGGTAAGGTCGACCAAAAGGAATAGCCTCCCCGAGTAGGATAAGAGTCGCTGACCATCGACGAATCCCGAGCGGGGCAGTAACAGGAGCAATCATGTGATGATGATGGACGTGTTGTTACCCTGCTCCTCCAATGAGCAATGGTAGTAACATAAGGGTCCTACAGTGGTGGTCCATCAAAAGAATCAGGAGCCTCAGAAGAATCGGTGCATATGAATGGTGAAATAGCTGGTAGCGGGGAAATGTGCTCTGGTGAAGTCATCTCATCTGGTGAATCAGAATCGGAACCCGTATAGGGAACCAAGCCACACAATCCAGTGGGTGAAGCGACAAGAGTCGTCTCAACCATAGGAGCGGCAGAGGAAATAACAGGAGCAATAGTAGAAGTCTCTGGAGCAACCACAGAAGTAGAAGGAATAACAGTAGGAATATCACCAAAAAGAATAACCCGAGAGGGCGGTGATCCCACACTCTCATCCGAAGAATCAGAAGAAATAATGATAGCTGAAGCTGCCATAATCTGCACAAGCAAAAGTTTATATAAATCTCCTTTATATGAAACCATGCAAGGCATAAAGAAATACTAAAATGAATGGCAAGGTAAATATGGCAATATGTAATACTCTCAAGTATATATAGCAATCTCATATCTATATGTATGCAGCAAGGATAGACAACACGTAAGCATAAATAGAGGCACATAGGATCACATACTGGTTATAGACCAGACCTAGTATAACTACCTGGTTCTCTATAACCTTGGCTCTGATTACCAATCTGTCACACCCCCAAACGGGGCCTGGACGGAATACGTGTCCGAGGGCGTGACGTCATAACAATCCGATCACAAAGCAATAAAGAACGACCACTAATCATGGACGTTTGAAAAAGTTTACTCGTCGCATAAAATAAAATAAATTTAAGTTTTACAACCCATAATAATTAAGTTAAAAGTAGCGGAAGCATAACAAAGTTTTGATAATGACAACGAGTAAATAATAGATAAATCTTGAAATTGGCGATGTCACATAGCACATAGACTCCACATAGCATCAAGAATCAATCCAAGCTAAGCACCTGAGAAAACATGTTTAAAACGTCAACATAATGTTGGTGAATTCATAGGTTTAAGTTAATACAAGAGTGGACCACAAGATTTCAAAACGTATGCGACTACTATAACAGATACACATCACTTATAAAGTTGTTACTGTTACACTAAGCTCATAACGCCGATGCTAATAAAATTGGGCAAATTCATATCATGCCAATAGTATTCCTGTCTTAATGGTGTCCCAAAACCAAAGACCTCCACAACGTACATCGACATGACTTATATGTTTGTCTTCGTTAAGTCGAACCAAAGCATTTAGGGATAATTAGTCCAATGATTATTTTACGCATTTGCGCTCACTTAACCAATCCAATTGGCCATAGGTGACTAAACAATTCATGAATAGTACGGGCAAATAGTGGTGTGTAAGCAAACTTATGAAACACATAACATGTAAAACTCTCGTTAAGAACTTGTGTCCAATTTTAAAGCAAACAATGCTTCTCACCACAAAGTATAAAAGCATTTGTAAATCGGTAAAAACGGGGGCTATGAACTCACCTTAAGAGGAGGTGAATCGATAATCAACGAGGAAGGAATGAAGCCCAATAGGTCTACACGCGACATATATATGACGCGTCGTAGGTAAGCGAAAGATTACCGAGACTTGTACGACACGATTTCAAGAGAAAGGACTTCGTATGTTTTTGTGCTTTAGATGTGTTTAATAGTATGACATAAATAAAATTATTGAGTTTTCGTCAAGTCTTGGCGTTATCTAAAAATTACGACTTTTAGATAGTTTCTATTTTAGGAACAGTTTTTTGTTTCAAGACGTTAATACCGTCCCCTATATTTGTTATGTTTCCATATTTTCAAAATATGCTAACTAACCATAATCGCTTAACTTCCAAGTCTGATCCTCTAAGTTTTACCAAACTCACTATTTTTAGTAACTTTATCGCTTTTTCTAAAATATGTTAATGACGTCTTCAAATGATGCTAATCTATATATATGTGTTACTATATTTTTCGCTAGTGGTTGATAAAGTCCATAATTATGAATACCTATTTTTCTATTCACATCGGCACCACGATTCATTGGTTTTGACGAAAATGTTTTACGTTTCATTTTGGCTATAAACTTAGCTGTTTAAGTCCGATTTAAAGGGGGCGTTTTGTGAGAAAATATCTAGTCGAAAAAGGATCTTCAAAAACTACTTTTAGCCTAATGAAAACATTTTTAGGTTTTCGGTCAAAACTCAAAACTATTTCTGTGATCAGCAACATGTCTTTTCATAAATACTCATAAAAATTCCATCCAAACTCACTATAGTGTTATTCTCGGCTAATCCCCGATCATACCAAACACACAAAACCACACTTCAATCTAACCTAATCCCTTCTTTTTATAGTTGAATACTTTTCAACGATCTCTCCATTAACTTAGAAAAAACTACAAACATAATACTTCCATTTTTATAAATGTTGTCAAGTTACTTTTATCATTTCTTTTTAAAAGTAACACAAACGCATAGATTCTTAAACTTGAACAATATTCATAAGAATAAAAGAGAGAAAACAAGAGATGACCAAGAAGTACTTACAAGAATGAAGAAACAAGTAGAGAATCACAAGATCTAAACTCAAGATCACTAGATCTATAAAACCCACTTATAAAATTAGAAACCCTAATTTTATAATCTTGAGAAAACCTTGAAAATCAACCAACCAATACTTGGATCTACCTTAGAAACCCTTAGAAATGAACTTAGATTGTTTGGATCTTGAAGAAAATCGAAAGTTATGGATGTGTTTGTGGGTGTGTTTGTTGTCGCGCCTCAAAGGAAGCAAAAGGGAAGAGAAAGAAAATTTTGTGAGGCAAGTATAGTGATGAATGACCTAACTTGTGAGAAAATGATGTATTTATAGTGCCAAAAGGACCTAGGGTTAAGATAAAAATTGAACCATGGCTTTGTGAAAGGCTTATTAAAATGGTGCACCAAGGACCTTATGGTCCTTGTGGTTCGTGCGTGGTTAGCAACAAGGGGGGGGGGAGGACAATTGTTCAAGCCAACTTTGACTCTAAGTTTGGCTCATGGCTTGGTTTTGGTTCACCAATAATGGTCCAAGTATGTAAGAAATGGCATGCATGCAAGTCACTAGACAACAAAGTTTTCATTTTCCTTCTACAGATGATAAGTTTTTTAAATTTTAGTTAGTGAGCATAAATGATTTAATTTTAAAGTCAAGGCTTGTTTTGGTTGGGTTGTATTTTTTTTTTTTTTTTTTTTTTTAGCGTCCCATATATACAAGAGATGAGGGGGACGATATTTTTAACTTTAGAAAACGATATGGATGATAACTTAAGTTTACACGAAAAGATTTCGACGTTTCCGGGGGTTCCGTTAGGTCAAAAACGCGAAAAACACAATTTAAAAGATAAGACCCTAAAATTAGTATCGAAAGTGATTAAAAATCATGAAACACTTAGAAAAGTTAAAATATCTCATATAAGGCCTAAATTTATTAATAACCGATGTCGAGACGCGTTCGATGACGTTTTTTAGATTTACGCGGTTTGACTTCCCGGTAAACTGTCAGATTCAAACGTAACGTATATAGTCAAAAGTAATGATTGGAAAAGTTTAAATATTGACCTAAAATTTTACGGGGTGTGCACCATATATGGCTGATCTCTTAAGTATTTCAATACACATTTAATTATACTCTTAGGGGCCTTGTAATAGTCTTCATACTACCTTACTTGTGCTTTTCCTTAACGAAATATTAAATAGACGACGGATTTGTGTAATTCGTTCAAAATGTAGAATTACTTACACTTTACATCACAGTGTGACAAGGCAATAAGATTAGGAGAAACAATTGATAAGTAATGTATGATTAAGTAAATACAGTAAATTATCATAAAAGTTTTCACCTATTAGATTAGTTATTAAGTAGTTTAGTAAATAGTGTATCAAAAAACCAACCTATTATTACAGCGATTTACTGTCTTTCATACAAATATAAAAATACATAAATAATCTGCTCTCAACCCTAGAATTATGTTATTCCGTGAATTAAGGCCTTCCAAACTATTCCCCTAGAGAACGATAAACATAACCGAGTCTTGCCTATACTACTACTACAACGGATTAGGTACTCTGGGTAGGAGTTGTATTAACTTCTTGTGAAAGTCATACGCTCGACCGCCCCACATCAAGTTTTTGTGACGCGCGTGGGGAATAGTTAGGTTTCGATCATAGTTTAACTTAGTTCTACTTGCTTGAATCCTTTCAAGTGAGAATTTAATTTCTGCATATTAGCTTTCTCGTAGTCTATCTTTTCTTTGTGTTATTTGTTTCGTAATCCATTCTCATCAACCACCATGGGAGACGAGAATCATATCCGTACTCTTAGAGACTACTCCAAACCTAGCCATGAGGGCTACATGAATACCATTGAGCTCTCCGCAGGGAACAACGTGGTACCTCTTCAATCCGACACCATCCGGTTGGTGCAAAATGGTGCGCATTCCACGGACTTCGGTCTGAGGATCCAAACCAACACCTCAAGGATTTCTTAAAACTTGTGGACTCACTTGACCTTGACGGTGGAAAACGGGAATAGAACATGGATGGTTTATTTCAATTTTCCCTCCGTGATCAAGCTAGTATTGGCTTAACGTCTTCCAGTAGATCCCATCACCACTGGTGGGGATCTTACTACTCGTTTTTCTTTGCTTAATTTTTTCACGGAAGGCGCAAAACTTCGCACGATATCACTAATGTTCCAACATCATCATGGAGAATCTCCTTTAGAAGCATGGACTCATTTTAAGGACTTTAAATACAAATGGTCCTCATCATGGCATCACCTTTGGCTTAAGTCCAAAATTTTTATGACCAATTTCAATCCTATCACAAGACGAACTTGACCAATCGGACGGTGGTAAGCTTCGTGACCTAAACGCCAAAGAATCTTGGGCATTATTAGAGGACCTCGCCCTCTATGACAACGGAAGTTGGAACTACCCAAGGGATTTCACTAAGCCGGTCAAGGCAATCACTTTTCCTCAAGATGTCCCGAGTATATCTGACCGCCGCCTCATCGAGCTAGAAAATCAAGTCCAACGCTTGATGGAAGCTCATCTTGTTCTGACGCAAACCTTATCAGTGAACAAATCACTACCTATGTGAGATCTACAATGTGGCCCCCCACCTCGCGACACTCGGTATTACATGGAAGATCCTGACCAAGCCTTTGTTTGAATATGTACCTCGCGTACCGACGAAAGACGGGAGGTAAGTGGTATATTTCAAGCCGGCAAAGAACTTTATGGTGACACCTTCAATACCGTTATAGGAAAAGTCACCAACCTTAGGTGGAGACAACCCTAAAATTCTTAAAATAATTTTTCAAACCCACCTAACCGGTTCCAACCTAACGGTTAGATACGGAACCATTCCTTTAACAACTGTCCTTAAGGCTTTAACAGCCAATCAAATCTAGAACTATTTGTATCCAACTTCATGGCATCTCAAGACGCTAGACTGTCCAAGTTTGAAGCCGATTTCAAACAACAACAGAATGAGATGACCAACAAAATTGACACAGTGTTGAAGGCCATCACTGATCGAATAGCAGGAGCACTACCTAGCGATACAATTAAGAACCCGAAACTAAGTACTTTCCTAATTTTGTCTGCTCGTTCTTACCCAACAATAGACCTGCAATGCTCAACCCATGTCCATGGTTCGATCAATGCCGTCACAATCCATCCCAAGCAACAAAGCCACTCCCATGACGACAGAACTGAAGAGAATGAGGAAGAAGAGAAGGCCAGCCCAGAAAATATCAATGTCAACCCTTCCACGCCACCCAATCCATCAGTTTTGTTTATTACCAAAAAAGTCCTCAAACTCAATTAATTATTCGAATCGCTCTGGTTGGTTCCCCAATCATCCAACACCGAACTTGTTTGCACCAAAGGGGATGATGGCGACGTAATGTTTAGTAAAGAAGTACGATGATTCCCATGAGGAGGAACCCGAAGCAGGAGAACATAAGGTGGAGTATTTCGACATATTCCCGACTAGGAGTGAACTCGCATATCACAAGTACCTCATGTGTGGCCCAATCCCTTTGATGTTTCTAAGGAACCCCATCATCACGGAAGGGTGCTCATCAAACCTCAAGATACCATGCAACATTAGGCATGAGCATGTGGAAAGAGCTTACATTGACCCTAACTCCCCTCTAAATATCATGACCCGAATGATGTATAATTGGATCATGAGAAGAAAACTTGACCCTAGGGAAAACTCGAATAGAGGAGTTAGCAATTTCATAGGAAGGATTAAAGGAATGCATGTCTTCGTAGGAAACTTTACCTATATCGTAGACTTCATGTTGTTTGTAGGATATTAGTTCAATTATAGACCTAGGTTTGTCACAAGTAGTCATAGGGAAACTTTTGTGAAAATATCAACATGACTCCGACCTAACCAAAGGTGTTATAAGATTATTAAGGGACCGATGAATTGTCTATAAGATGCCCCATAAGTATGGAACAGTTACATATTCCTTCGGACTTAGAAAAAGAGATACAAAATCAGTTACCTTAGGAAAACAAACAAGACAAAAGGATGGATGTGGAGTATGTAATGAGCAAAATATTAGGATTTTATAAGGAATGCTTAGAGCTTGGACCCGAATATGTGACTGGAATGGACGATGAAGGAGAAGTCACGTAAGGACGTGTGACTTCGAGTCTAGCTACAAGACTCGTAAATAAAGAAAAGCGCTTTTTGGGAGGCAACCCAATATTTACTTTCCCGCATATTAGGAGTGTCTTGTGTTTTAACTCTTTATTATTTGTTTTATTATGTTTGAATTAGTTGTAATCATGCTTTGTTTGTTTGTAACTTCGTCTTATTTGCAATCAAAGGTATTTTGCAACAAAATAAGTGTAGGGGAAATATCTGGTTTTAAGAACCAAATTCAAACATTTAAAATAAATTATTTAGATTAATTCGCGGGGGTTTTTTTCAGTTTCGAGTCATATGATTGTAATGACTAATTCCAGGTTTTTATGCAGTGCTTTCTTCAGTTTTGACTTATAAAAATTGCGTGCAGGAAATTTCTCATTAAAAACGAAGAAGAAATTTTCACAGACGCTGGAGACGGCGTCAGGATTTATCCTGACGGCGTCGCGTCTCCAGCTATGTAAAAATTCGAATTTTTTCTAGTATTTCTGAAAAATAAATGTGCAATATTTAAAATTTGTAATTCTTTTATAAACCTGCACTAAACCTATGATTATATCATTAATCTCATCCTTCTTTTACTGCTTTCATAAAGTCGTAACCATAAACTCTTGTTGTATATATATACTTATATATATCCGTCGATTTTATGCTGGTGTAGTTGTTTTTGTCTATGATTACAGTTATTTTGATCGAGAAGAAGGTTCGGAAGTTCTTAGGAAGTTTCATTAGATAATTCTTGGAGGACGATTTAACCAGTTATCGCATGTTTCTTCTCCATTATTGAGCAAACCAGGGGAGTACTAGTTTCTTTTACTTGTTTCCCTTTCCCTTTATTCATTTTTATAGGCACTTCTATTAAGAACATTAGGGACATTGTTCAACTTAAGTGTAGAGGGGAAAATAAGCCTTAGAAACTATTCCTTCAATTTCCATTTGCTTTGTCTTTAAAATGATGGGTCATATATCAAAACATAGCATAAAATGGTAATTTTGGCCCAAATTTAATTTTTTATGACACATACGATAAAACCAAGTATTAATTAGCGTTACATGGATAGAACTGTGGTATGACTAGAACAAAAAACCTCAAAATTTCCACTCCAAAAACTATGAGGTTCGCCTTTAGATCTATAGGAATTTGGTATCCATTTTTAATACAAGTAGTTTATACCTTTAGCTTTCTCGAGTTAAGGAGTGAGCAATCATGTGTGTCTATTCCATCGTTACGGATGTGTATATGTGGTTTTGTCGCCTTTTCTAAAGCATTGCTATCGGTATTAAATTATATGAATGTACCTGTAGTATATTAAATTCTAGAACTTGTTTTTGTGATGCATTCCGAGACCGCATAGTAAGTGTTAGGATTTGCTTAATAAGAGCCATTAGGATTAACCCATGTTTTAAACCTGTAATTATTATTATGGTCACACCGAATCATGTAAAACTATACCCACACCCTTGCCATGCATCATTTTTAGTGCATGATACCCTTGTACACTCTCCAAGCCTATACTTTTTCACGGTTCTCTAATTTTTTGGTTAAGCGGACTATTAATAAGAAGCATTTGTCATCCTAAACAATCGTTACACCAAATCGCCTTAGCCTACCTTGTATGTACTCGCTTTTAGTATATTATTATTTTAACCCAAGTTAATTATTGAGTACACGGTTGCTAAGTCCTTATCTTTGTAAATACAGTTTTGGGACGATTGAGATTCATGGTAGTATTTATTTCGTGGAAGAATGGGAAAGAAAAGTTAAATCAATACCCCCATATGTTTGTCAAATGATCTCCATGTTATGTTGATCCACCTTAAACCGGGTCATTAGTTAGATTGTAAATATTGAATATGTAAAAGCTCAAGTGTAGGGGTGTATCTAAAAACCCCCATGATGTATTATATGTTTATACAATGGCAGGGAAAAAATGTACGAAAAAAATGTATATAAAAAAGAGTAAAAAATTATACGGGCTGCCATTTGCTTAATGTTGTTTATCTTAGAGTCAACGAAATGAAAGAAACGAGGTTTGACTATAGAGTTGTGTAGAGTTTTTATAGCTTTGTTGAGTCTTGGATTAGCAACCAAACCAGCGTGTATTCGTTAACATATTTTAGCTAACCCTTCATCTAAATACACCTAAAGCCACCCAAATGTTATCCCATCTATTTTCCGTTTATAATATATGTTATCTTACACCTAACCCACACCAACACTTTAAAAGACCTTTAAGATAGTAATGAATAATGCTTTGCGTCCTACGGTGAGGTTTGATCCTTTACCAAGCTCATGGTAATTTATATGCTATGATAGGTAATAAGTGTTAATTTTCGTTTCCCGATTATGTTATAATTTATTATACACCCGAGTGAAAGAGAAAATCCCAAACACTTATATGAGGTGTTGGTGTATGCTTTTCGTGCTTTTAATTATGAGGTATAGAAGATTGTGTCGTAAAATACTTTGAAAAGCAGGTTAAATGACCCTCATATTGCTATTGTCTAGGTGAATAAGCATCATTTGCTTTGAGGATAAGCAAATCTCAAGGTAGGGTATTTGATGTGATTCATTTTATACACTATTTAGGGATCATTTACGTAGGAAGCCCTAAATCATGCAAATATGCCGAGATTATGTGCTTAATCGTTTGTTTTTGTTTTTTTAGCACTTGGATGGCTTTTAGAGGAAATAACCGTGACTTTGACTTATTTGGAGGAGAAAGAGACGAGGTTACAGACTTGTGCACCAAGATTCACCAAGAAGTATTGTTCTCAAAGCATGGATACGGTGTCGCATGCATAAAGTGATGCTGTCGTGATCTATCTGATGACGGTGTCTGGATATTGGCGACGGCGTCACAACGTAGCCAACTTAAAGTGGATCTAGAACTGTCTACGTAGTGACGGAGTCAGGAGCATAAAGCGACGCCGTCCCGTCGATATGTCTATATATATAAAACCGATTTTAGGGTTTTAGTGTGTTACTTTTGGGACAACTCTGTATAACTTAGGGAGACGAACCCTAGTCCTTGTAGCAGCTTCATAGGTCGTATTTAGGGCCTCAAAACCCTATTGTACTACCTTGGATCCATGTTTTAATTCAAGTAAGGTTATTTATCATTAATCATTCAATATGTCTATGTGGTGTGTGATTGATTTATCTTCTTACTTCCTTTATAACATGCGAGGCTAAACCCTCCTTTGTATTTGCTTATGATTGTATGAAAGTTAGATTGTAGATCCTTTTACTGTTGCTTCTTGTTGATGAATGTGCACATTAGGCCTTAGAAAACCAGCTTTTGTTTGTATCGTTGTTGACACATCTAGGGAAACGCTAGTGCGTAGAAAGGATACCACAGGGTAACAGTCTTTATACCACATTTCCCCTTATATGGTTGATCCCTTTTAAGGTATTTCACATGTATTTAATATACTCTTAGGGGCCTTGTAATAGTCTACATATTACTTTACTTGTGCTTTGCCTTAACGGAATATTAAATAGACGACGGATTTGTGTAATTAGTTCATAACTTAGGAAATTGCTACGTATTACATCACAAGTGTGACAAGGCAACGGGATTAGGAGAAACAATCTGATAAGTAATGCATGATTAAATAAATACATTCAATGATCATAAAGTTATCACCAGTAGATTAGTTTATCAATTAGTTTAGTTAGTAGTTTATCAAACCAACCTCTCAAACCATACATTTACTTGCTTTCTATAAAATATAAAAACATAAACATAATCTTCTATCAAACTCTAGAATTCTGTTAGACCGTGATCAAGCCTTCCTAACCTATTACCCTAGAGAACGATAACAACCCCTGAGTCTTGCCTATACTACTGCTACAACGGTTAGGTACTCTGCCTAGGGAGTTGTAAAACTTCTTGTTGAAGTCCTACGACGACCGCATCAATTTTCATTCCAATAATATCTAGAATAAACAACTTTTATATCATCGAGACACATCTTTTGTGTATGACGTTTCTTTAGTGTCTCACTTTTAACAATCCTTAATACACTATTTTCTGTAACAAACGATATTCATTTATAACTACTTTATACGAGTATACAATTCAAAGAAAAAACAATATACAAAATACTACACTCAAAACTTTATGACTAATATACCAAGATTAGGAAAAAACAACTGATACAACAAGTATACTACTTCAAATCTTTACAAAATATACCAAGATCTAGAAAAAAACAACTGATACAACAAGTATACAAACTGCTACACTTAAATATAGGTTTCAACCTAAAATATCCTAATGATCTATGATTCAGATGCAGATAAAAACACACAAATATTCTAACTTATACACAAACACTTGTAACTTTCAAACACAAATAACCAAATCAATGGTGTGCTTGCTCACTACATTAATGCTTGTTGTCTCTATGAATGTCGAGATCCTTGAAAACAGGGCTGTCAACTCCAACTCCCGTTGCATTCAAACCGTTGTGTACATACAAAACTGTCTCGGAAATGGCTGAAGCCAGTGGTGATGCCAAGAAAGCAGCAGCATTTCTCACCTCCTTTGTTTAAATAGATGTATTATCAAGATTTCAGTACAACATAATTATGAAACATACATACATACACACACATACACACCACACTTGTAATGGGCCAAACCAACTTGGCCTCTACTAAAACGTACTTTATTAGGAGAAAATTAACTAGCTATGTCATTTTTCATCTAGATCAAGTACAATTTTATATAATGAATGAGCTATGTAAATGAAATTATTGCGACAGGCCCTATGTCGTAGCTAGTTAGTCAACTAAAAACTTTTGACCTGTTGAAAAATGGCATAACTAGTTGGTTAACTAAAAACTTGTTAAAGCCTACCATCCGCAACCTAAATACTTTCTTTCTTAACAAATTTACACTGACATGTTTACATGCATGTGTCACACAAGCTAATGATGCATAAACTTAACACACATTTTAACAAATTCATTACACACATATAAGTACTAAATTTTTTTACGACATTGATATACACTGCAAAAGTGTTAGGATTTCATTTTATGTGACGACATTACAGAATTACTATAGTTTACCATACCACCATACATAGGGACTAGAATAGGCAATATAGCATACTTATAATGTATGGTGGTATAAATACCCTCTATGGCTTCCATGGAGGGGTTGAGACTCTTGTATCTTTACACTTTCACATTTATTTTATATATTTGTTTCTCTCACTACTTTCTCTCTCTAAACATGGCTATCTTGTGGTTTGAGTCTCCCTGACCACCGAATCATCGATTCTTTAGTTTCTTCAATTGATATCAGAGCCCAGATTCTAATCCTGGGTCAGTTTATACTTTTGGATCCAGTCGGTCTCAAATCTGTCACTATTTTTTCAAATCTGAGATTGTTTTGATAATTTTTTATGTTATATATCCAACATAGTCCAAACACTCTTAATAGTTTTTCTGGCCTTAATATGTTGGTTATTGTAACACCCCAATTTTTACAATATAGTAGCGGAAGCTAATCTGGGGTATTACTTTATAGATAAAACAATCATAATCATAGAAAACAACTTTAAAAGAGACGTTGTTGGAAAAATTTAGTTATCATTCATTATATTCAGAGTTTTTACAAAATGCAGGTCCCAAAATCTAAAACATCATGTTTGAATGATAACAGTTCAGCCACCTTCGAGTCCATGCCACTCCGTACCGTAACTTGCTCAATTACCTGAGATAAACATGCTAAAAAGGGTCAACATAAAGGTTGAGTGAAATTCATAGGTTTGAAATGTAATAGTTAAATACAAGTTATCATAATTGGAAATGTTGGTATTGCAGGAATAATTGTTATGAAGAACATTATTGTCATGGAGAACAGTATTATTACCCTAAACTCATGAATCACATAAGAGATATTAAAGATATTAAAGAGATATTAGGAGATACTACCCAAAGAGATATTGGGAGATATTACCCAAAGAGATATTAAAGATATATTGGGAGATACTACCCAAAGAGATATTAAAGAGATATTGGGAGATACTACCCAAAGAGATATTAAAGAGATATTGGGAGATACTACCCAAAGAGATATTAAAGAGATATTGAGAGATACTACCCAAAGAGATATTGGGAGATACTACCCAAAGAGATATTAAAGAGATATTAGGAGATACTACCCAAATAGATATTTCCATGTACCTAGGCAATAATATATCA
>BQNB010111432.1:0-22351 GCA_026074375.1 Tanacetum coccineum | reverse complement strand
AGGTTGCTTGTCCTCCAACCGTCTTTGAGCCACTACAGTATCATCGTTACTAACCTAAAAAACCCAGCTTCACGATCCCCTTGAGCTCCCTGCAGTTCCACCTCAAACCAAACATGTTTTTCATCATGTACTCTATGGACTCCTGTTTCAACACCAGAACCAAGTTGTTTGAACCCAACTTGTTTTGAACCTCCATGCTTTTGTACAATATTCCCATCGAGCTTTTCAATGTTTAACCTAGTATTCATACTAGCCATTATTTTAACCCTTTGCTAACCGTTTAACCTTTTTGTGAATTTACCTACACAAAACACGATCTAGCAAAGTAACCCGTTTGTAAAACTCTTGCTTTATCGATATAACCCTAAGAATAAACCTTGTCGTACTTTTATTTTTGCAAAACAATCTCTTGTAACCTAAGAAATCTTGCAACCTCGACAAGTCTTGGACTTATTCTCTCACCCTTTTTTATTCTGATAACCTTGTGATATAAACCTCACAACACCCAATCAAACAAAGTACCGTATGCAACAACTCCCTTATGTCTTCTACACCTTGTCGCGAACCCGAACAATCGAAAACTTAAGAACCTATACCTGTCGATACCCTGCTGCTCCTTGACGTCAAAAAACCTCAACACCAAGAACTTTTATTGTCGAGAACTTGGTAGCCCAAACAGAATAGAACGGTCATGTTCCTCCTAGAAAAAATAAACAACAAAGACCTCTTCTTGACCGATCCTAGTTAACCAGAGAACCCGCGAACCTGAGCTCTTGATACCACTTGTAGGATTCGATCACCCTACAACCTGGTTACTAGTGCGGAATAAATCCGATCTTGAAGACAAACACACCCCAGCAGATTATGTATGACAGAAAAGAAAAAGATGCACAAGAATATAACCCTCAATATTATATGTTTATTGAGTAAGGAAAAGAATAAAGTACAAAACCCTCCCCCTCACCTCCTTTTATAAAGATGAGGGAGAGAACAAACATGTTGGAAGAATTAATGTGTGAAACCCTTCCTCCCTCACCTCCTTTTATAGAGATGAGGGGGAGGATGGGCTTGGGCCGTAGAGAAACCCAATAACCTTAATATGGCTATAATTAGAGCTAAATTTACACTAAACCCCCTAACCTATTGACTAAAGTGAATACTTTATCAAACATTATTGCAAGTACGATAAGTTGGTCATGTGAAAATAAAAAGATTTAGAAAGCTCTAAGTATTTAAAAGGAAATGTTTCACGAGTATAGCCTTTAAACGTGCTCCATTTTACCTACTGTCAATATTTGACCCGTTATCAAACAAATACAACAATAAACTTCATAACCATATCAGAATTGCCATTTATTTTTGTTAAGAATCATGCATAAATTATTTAGCAATTAACTGTACTTTGTTTATTTGTTTTTGGCAGTGCTTTAACTTTTTTTGTTACTCAAACTTTGAGAGGTCTATCTAGAGATGACGGACTGTAATCGCCTCAATTCCACAACCAAACAGTGATGTTTTTGAGCTGTTACAATTGTGTTCTTGGTGGACTTGCTAATCATTTATCCAGCTAAAGGTTCAAGGGTGGCAACTTTAACTCACTTTCTTATTTTGAATCGGGTTCTATATTTGGGTTATTCAGGTTTTAAAATATTTCATTGTGACCAGTCCAACATAAATTTATGATTAGATTTTATTTGCAATTCTCTCTACTAGCAAAACAATGGAGTATGATTTCTGCAATTATGTGTTTTTGTATTTATTTTGATTTTAGTTGTGTCTTAGGAGTTATTTTGATTTTTGCAGGTAACGAGTTACTGGAATTAATAACGCAAGTAGCTAAGGAGGGCTCTGAGGTCGCTAAGAGGGCTTTTGTGAGGTTGCAAAAAGAATCGTAATAAATCACTGTCTTTGCAACTGGTCTTTTGGGAGGATTCTTCTTTCAGTGCTTCCTTCAAAATAAATCATTTTCATGTAAGTAAAGATGCACTTATATAGTGCGTCATTATTTACATGTTTACAGCTATATAGCTGGAATATGGGAAGGTTGGTTAATCATAAAATGGGCGGGTTATTAGGTCATATGTAGCACATAGCATAGCACCTTGGAAATAGCTTTTTTGTATAAGCTATAAGTTCTAAAATAAGCTAAGCCAAACACCCACTGGAATCAAGAGTATTTGGAAATATAAAAGGTGAAAGTGAATATGGAACAAACAAACAAGTAATTGCATCGAAAGAGCCCGAGCAGTATACCAAACAACAGATGTTAGAGCTGAAAAAGCGGATCACTTAACTCGTATTTTGACACTATAGTTGTAATATTGATATCTCAGACCCTCTGGATTTATAAATAGTAACAATTGGTCTATAAGCAGAATATATGTGGCAGATTAGCTCATGATTAGATCATTGCTAAAGTATAGATATCCATTTTCTTAGCGAGGACATAAAAATTGAGTGCAATGACATCTTTTTGGCGGTCATGTTTGCAGGTCACGAGTTACTGGAATTCATACAAAAAGTAGATACTATTACAATATACTCTGCTGGAATCTGGCATAACGCATCAGTAAGTATTTTACTATTAGCGTATTTATCTTAAAAATTTTACTTATTGTAGTCCACTTTTTCGGTTTCGTGTAGTTCGTGCATTGACTTCATGTAAAGTCAGCCCATATATTATTCTTTGGTTAATCAATGGTAGTCAGAGTCGACATATATATTATTATGTATGTCCAATAAGTTAATGTTAGTGAGTTTGTTGTTTTGATGTTACTATTTGTTTGCTGTATGAAGTTAAATTTATGATTTCGAACCTTATAGTGTGATATACAATAGGTTTATGCATATAAATTATGAGTTTGTAGGTTATGCAAATAACTTATTGATTAGGTGGAAATTGTATCTAATGGACGCGATTGTGGATTTGGTGTTGTGGTGTTTGGGAATTCGCACATAGGTTATATTGGATACTAAATTTTCATTTAGTTGATATTTGATTAGTATGTTCCGTTGTGGGGATTGATCAGCATCAAGGCCCAACTCTTCATTACCCCGTCTCCTATAACTGGATTTTCACTGTAGGTGGGTTTCGGGGTATCAACTTCCGGCACGAAACCAAGGTGATGATTAAAAGCAATATGGTGTTTCTGATAAGCCATTTTCTGGTTCCTCGGACGCACACCATTGATGGGACGAAATTCTTCATAAGACTCTCTTTTAAAGGTCAGTTGCTAATTTGATTCAATTTTAGGACTTTTTTGTTAGGCAGTGTTTGGGATTAAATTACGTGATTTGACCACACTTTTATCAGTATTGAATAAGCTTAGGGGTGTTTAGGATTGCCTCTTAGAAATTGGTTATCTGTTTATGGTGTTTTGAGAATACTGGTATACAATTTGAAGTGCGTTTGAGATGGTGTTGATTTTTTTTTTAAGACAATAGTTTTAAATAATAAGTTCGAGAATAGCGTATGCTAAAATGCTCATCCTGTTATCTTAAAAAATGTCCATTGTTACTGTTAGAGTTTCGGTGTGTTTATGAGTGGGTAATAATCAAACTATCCTGGTATATTCTCTGAATCGTGTTAAGATCACTTTCAGATTGAAGTATTTCGACCCTATATGCCTTGGGTTACACGAAATCCTCAATTGGATAATTCAGAGAAAAAACACTTTGTCTCTAAGGCACGAGAGATCAAAGCAATACACAGAAAGTTGTTATGTGTGTTCTGTCTTCAAGAGATCAAACTGTATAATATATCATAACCGAAAATCAGTTAATTTTGGTTATAGACAGTTGGCAGGAAAGGTCACACGTGTTGGGAAAAGATTTATCTAAGGCTTCATCTTTAGCATGCAATAGATAAACATAACAAAATCTAGAGGCATTATCTATAAAAGTAACAACATATTTCTTGTTTCCTATAGATGGGGTTGCATGGAAATCACATAAGTCACTATGTATCAATTCTAGCAAAATAGAATTCCTTTTTATCATGGAATTTCCTTTTCTTTCCCTTGGAGTTTTTGTTGTTTTTCTTGTTCTTATCATCTTCAACCATATTCACAGAAGATGATCCAGCAATATCTTTACCCTTGCCTTTCCCATTTTCTTCCATCCTAAGAGTTTCCTCTTTTCGGAAGTGGCTTCCAAGTTGTACGAGAGACAACTCATCCTTGTTGTGTTTTAACATGTGTTTGAAATCCTTCCATGAAGGTGGAAGTTTGTCTATGATACTAGACACCGAGATAGCCTCGTCCATGAACAAACCATGTTGAGTGTATTGTCCCAGAATTCGAAGGAGTTCATGATATTGTTCCATCACAGACCTTGAATCAACCATTCTGTAATTGTTAAAATTACTTACAAGAAACTTCTTACTAGAAGTATCTTCTGCCATGTATTTGGCTTCAAGTTGATCCCATAACTCCTTTGCTGATTCTACGTTTTGGTATACATCAAATAAAGCATCCGACATACCGTTCAAGATGTGCCCTCGACATATGTAATCGTCATTGTCCTACTTGCATCGCTTCCTTGTCTGTTCCAGCGTCTCCTCTTCAATAAACTTTGGCCTGGGGGTACTCAGAACATACGCAACCTTCAAATTCGTGAGAAGGAAGTGCATCTTCTTCTGCCAACGCCTAAAGTCACTACCCTCGAACTTGTCCAACATTCCAAACTTCTTCGTCTTATCATTTACAGAATCCGCCATGATTAAAACCAACAAATACTTCAATCTTTGTTAGAGTTTCGGTGTGTTTATGAGTGGGTAATAATCAAACTATCCTGATATATTCTCTGAATCATGTTAAGATCACTTTCAGATTGAAGTATTTCGACCCTATATGCCTTGGGTTACACGAAATCCTCAATTGGATAATTCAGAGAAAAAACACTTTGTCTCTAAGGCAGGAGAGATCAAAGCAATACACAGAAAGTTGTTATGTGTGTTTTGTCTTCAAGAGATCAAACTGTATAATATATCATAACCGAAAATCAGTTAATTTCGGTTATAGACAGTTGGCAGGAAAGGTCACACCTGTTGGGAAAAGATGTGTCGGTTAGATGGAAAACTAGTTGGAAGAAAGGTCACACCAGCAAGGGGCTCTGTCCCTTGACCCCGCAAGGGGGCGCTGCCCCTTGACCCCGCAAGGGGGCGCAACCCCCTTGACCCCTGCACTTATTTTGGCAATATCGAGCTAGCTAGTACAAGCGTGCACTCCGCACCTCCTAACTTGACTATAACTTAACTTGACTAAGCCCTTGATCTCAAGTAAATCACAATTACATAAAATATACTGATGACACTAAAATCACCAACATTTGTTAGAGTTTCGGTGTGTTTATGAGTGGGTAATAATCAAACTATCCTGATATATTCTCTAAATCGTGTTAAGATCACTTTCAGATTGAAGTATTTCGACCCTATATGCCTTGGGTTACACGAAATCCTCAATTGGATAATTCAGAGAAAAAACACTTTGTCTCTAAGGCACAAGAGATCAAAGCAATACACAGAAAGTTGTTATGTATGTTGTGTCTTCAAGAGATCAAACTGTATAATATATCATAACCAAAAATCAGTTAATTTCGGTTATAGACAGTTGGCAGGAAAGGTCACACCTGTTGGGAAAAGATGTGTCGGTTGGATGGAAAACTGGTTGGAAGAAAGGTCACACCAGCAAGGGGCTCTGCCCCTTGACCCCGCAAAGGGCGCTGCCCTTTGACCCCGCAAGGGGGCGCAGCCCCCTTGACCCCTGCACTTATTTTGGCGATATCGAGCTAGCTAGTACAAGCGTGCACTCCGCACCTCCTAACTTGACTATAACTTAACTTGACTAAGCCCTTGATCTCAAGTAAATCACAATTACATAAAATATACTGATGACACTAAAATCACCAACATTTTTGTCTAAAGCCTTGGATTACCAATCGAGCTTTAAATTTGTCGATAGTACCATCAACTTTCATCTTCTTTTTGAAGATCCATTTGCACCCTAAAGGTTTACAACCAGGTGGTAGGTCAGATAATACCCATGTGTTATTTTCCATTATTGATCCTATTTCATCATCAACTGCTTCTTTCCAGAAAGAAACATCTCAGGATTTCATAGCTTCATCAAAGGTCTTTGGATCCTCTTCTATACTGTAACAGTAAGAATATTGAGAAACAACCTCATCTCTTGATCCCTCAACCAAATATAGGTGAAAATCAGTGCCATATGATTTAGCTACCCGAGCTCTATTACTTCTCCAAGGTTCAGGAATCTCAGTTGGAGTTTCACCTGGTAGGTCTCCACCTTGAGTTCCATTAGAGCTAGATACTATGTCCTTCGGTCTAGGTATTGAAGAGAATCTATTCTCATCAAATATTGCATCTCTTGATTCTATAACCGAATTAACAGATACAAAATCATTAGGTTCAATAACATAGAACCTATATGCTTTGGAATGCTCAGCATATCCAATAAAGATGCAATCAATACCCTTCTCACCCAAAATTTTCTTTTTGGGTTCTGGAAGTCTAACGACAGCCCGACAACCCCAAACTCGCAAATAAGACAAGTTAGGTCTTTTTCCTTAATACCAATTTCATATGGGTAAAACTTGTTTTTTTTGTTAGGAACCCATTAACAAATATCTGCGTTAACATGGCCTCTCCCCAAAATCCTTCACTCAATCCCGAGTAGGATAACATGGAATTAACCATTTCCTTTAAAGCTCTATTCTTCCTTTCGGACACACAATTTTGTTGTGGTGTATAAGGAGCCATTGTTTGATGGATAATTCCTACAGATTGAAAATAACTAGGATTATAATATTCACCACCTCTATCTGTGCGTAAAGTTTTAATTAAATTATTTTGTTGTAACTCTACTTCAGTTTTATAGATTTTAAATTTATCTAAGGCTTCATCTTTAGCATGCAATAGATAAACATAACAAAATCTAGAGGCATCATCTATAAAAGTAACAACATATTTCTTGTTTCCTATAGATGGGGTTGCATGGAAATCACATAAGTCACTATGTATCAATTCTAGCAAAATAGAATTCCTTTTTATCATGGAATTTCCTTTTCTTTCCCTTGGAGTTTTTGTTGTTTTTCTTGTTCTTATCATCTTCAACCATATTCACAGAAGATGATCCAGTAATATCTTTACCCTTGCCTTTCCCACTTTCTTCCATCCTAAGAGTTTCCCCTTTTCAGAAGTGGCTTCCAAGTTGTACGAGAGACAACTCATCCTTGTTGTGTTTTAACATGTGTTTGAAATCCTTCCATGAAGGTGGAAGTTTGTCTATGATACTAGACACCGAGATAGCCTCGTCCATGAACAAACCATGTTGAGTGTATTGTCCCAGAATTCGAAGGAGTTCGTGATATTGTTCCATCACAGACCTTCAATCAACCATTCTGTAATTGTTAAAATTACTTACAAGAAACTTCTTACTAGAATTACCTACTGTCAATATTTGACCCGTTATCAAACAAATACAACAATAAACTTCATAACCATATCAGAATTGCCATTTATTTTTGTTAAGAATCATGCATAAATTATTTAGCAATTAACTGTACTTTGTTTATTTGTTTTTGGCAGTGCTTTAACTTTTTTTGTTACTCAAACTTTGAGAGGTCTATCTAGAGATGACGGACTGTAATCGCCTCAATTCCACAACCAAACAGTGATGTTTTTGAGCTGTTACAATTGTGTTCTTGGTGGACTTGCTAATCATTTATCCAGCTAAAGGTTCAAGGGTGGCAACTTTAACTCACTTTCTTATTTTGAATCGGGTTCTATATTTGGGTTATTCAGGTTTTAAAATATTTCATTGTGACCAGTCCAACATAAATTTATGATTAGATTTTATTTGCAATTCTCTCTACTAGCAAAACAATGGAGTATGATTTCTGCAATTATGTGTTTTTGTATTTATTTTGATTTTAGTTGTGTCTTAGGAGTTATTTTGATTTTTGCAGGTAACGAGTTACTGGAATTAATAACGCAAGTAGCTAAGGAGGGCTCTGAGGTCGCTAAGAGGGCTTTTGTGAGGTTGCGAAAAGAATCGTAATAAATCACTGTCTTTGCAACTGGTCTTTTGGGAGGATTCTTCTTTCAGTGCTTCCTTCAAAATAAATCATTTTCAAGTAAGTAAAGATGCACTTATATAGTGCGTCATTATTTACATGTTTACAGCTATATAGCTGGAATATGGGAAGGTTGGTTAATCATAAAATGGGCGGGTTATTAGGTCATATGTAGCACATAGCATAGCACCTTGGAAATAGCTTTTTTGTATAAGCTATAAGTTCTAAAATAAGCTAAGCCAAACACCCACTGGAATCAAGAGTATTTGGAAATATAAAAGGTGAAAGTGAATATGGAACAAGCAAACAAGTAATTGCATCGAAAGAGCCCGAGCAGTATACCAAACAACAGATGTTAGAGCTGAAAAAGAGGATCACTTAACTGGTATTTTGACACTATAGTTGTAATATTGATATCTCAGACCCTCTGGATTTATAAATAGTAACGATTGGTCTATAAGCAGAATATATGTGGCAGATTAGCTCATGATTAGATCATTGCTAAAGTATAGATATCCATTTTCTTAGCGAGGACATAAAAATTGAGTGCAATGACATCTTTTTGGCGGTCATGTTTGCAGGTCACGAGTTACTGGAATTCATACAAAAAGTAGATACTATTACAATATACTCTGCTGGAATCTGGCATAACGCATCAGTAAGTATTTTACTATTAGCGTATTTAACTTAAAATTTTTACTTATTGTAGTCCACTTTTTCGGTTTCGTGTAGTTCGTGCATTGACTTCATGTAAAGTCAGCCCATATATTATTCTTTGGTTAATCAATGGTAGTCAGAGTCGACATATATATTATTATGTATGTCCAATAAGTTAATGTTAGTGAGTTTGTTGTTTTGATGTTACTATTTGTTTCCTGTATGAATGATTATTCTTTCTGTGTATTTTTAATACGTGTCTTGGTAAGTTTGTGCTCTAAAATCTAACTTTGTCTAATATCTGTTTAATACTTATTGATTAGGTGGAAATTGTATCTAATGGACGCGATTGTGGATTTGGTGTTGTGGTGTTTGGGAATTCGCACATAGGTTATATTGGATACTAAATTTTCATTTAGTTGATATTTGATTAGTATGTTCCGTTGTGGGGATTGATCAGCATCAAGGCCCAACTCTTCATTACCCCGTCTCCTATAACTGGATTTTCACTGTAGGTGGGTTTCGGGGTATCAACTTCCGGCACGAAACCAAGGTGATGATTAAAAGCAATATGGTGTTTCTGATAAGCCATTTTCTGGTTCCTCGGACGCACACCATTGATTCATCAACATTCTTCATAAGACTCTCTTCTAAAGGTCAGTTGCTAATTTGATTCAATTTTAGGACTTTTTTGTTAGGCAGTGTTTGGGATTAAATTACGTGATTTGACCACACTTTTATCAGTATTGAATAAGCTTAGGGGTGTTTAGGATTGCCTCTTAGAAATTGGTTATCTGTTTATGGTGTTTTGAGAATACTGGTATACAATTTGAAGTGCGTTTGAGATGGTGTTGATTTTTTTTTGTAAGACAATAGTTTTAAATAATAAGTTCGAGAATAGCGTATGCTAAAATGCTCATCCTGTTATCTTAAAAAATGTCCATTGTTACAGTAAGCAATCCTATACACTCCTTACGCATAATTAAAACATATAATATTAGCCTATCTCATCATTGAAAACTGCTTATTTCAGTCTAAAATAATGATCAGATTGCTATATTCAAACACTAAAACTGATTATCAACTATTGGAAATATATTAATAGTAACTACAGGAAAGTTAGTTGCTTTTCATTCGACGAGAGGTGCTCGGGAAGAGTTGATTAGTTGAATCCAATGGCTGCTACACAAAGAGTGGTGGGCTCAAGGACACATACCTCGATGATATACTTGCACCTTTTTTGAGGGTATGGTTTTTTGAAATTTGTTAATGCCATGGTTCTGTTTTGTTAAAAGGGAAGCTGTAAAAGTTTCATATCGTTTTGAAAGTAATTGTTTATTTTATTTTATGCACACTATATGTTGATCATGTAATTAGGTTCAAGTTCTTATCACTTTAATAGCTTGCATCATAAAATGTTGAAATGATGGCAGCTTATGGTGGTAAGCTATGTGATCTAAAATATATTTTAATTCAAATGTATGTTGTATATAAAGAGACATATAGCTTCAACAAGCAATGGCTGCATTTTGTAGGTTCGCTCTCAGCTTCTTGTCACATGGAGTGGCTGAGCTTGTGCACAGGACACATTTACAATGCTTACTTGGACGAGGATGTTTGATTGATAGAGCGTGTGATGATTCTCT
Organism: Tanacetum coccineum; assembly: GCA_026074375.1. Taxonomy (NCBI): domain Eukaryota; kingdom Viridiplantae; phylum Streptophyta; class Magnoliopsida; order Asterales; family Asteraceae; genus Tanacetum; species Tanacetum coccineum. Next base: position 11,954 of record BQNB010111432.1, on the reverse strand, counting down.
CATTCAGGTTATTTTTTTTATTATTACTTACACTTGATGTTGAGTGTTAAGATGTGAAAAATATAATTTGGTGTATGTGTCATCAATTATTTTCGTAACAGGCTGCGCTATTGACGCTTATGACTTGCTGAAGTTAAAAGAAGTTACAAATCTAACAGTAGCTGCGTTGGCTTCTTTAGTCAACTGGGTACGCTATTTTTTTATCCGTTTCTACCACTCAGAATATTAGTTTTCATTTTCTTATAAGTATGTTTTGATGGATTCTTTTACCACTTGCAGTTTCATAGTAAGTTCCACGTCAAAAGTTCAAACATTGGCAGATCTATTAATTCAGCTTTTGTCGCGGCTCTTGAAACCCAAATAGGGACTCTAGAGGAGGTGTTGTGTTGCGATAAACATGACAATTATTGCAATTACACAACCAACGTTGTTTTTAAAGGAGTCCATCAACTTTGAGTTTAAACATTTTTCATTAGCCTTTTTGTAATGGCTATATTTTCATAAATACTATTCATTAGTTTTTATGTTATCTCATGACAAATTATACTATGTTATATTAGTTTTTTTTGTTACATCAATGTTTCATAATATTATCTTATAAACTCTTGCTAATTATATTTATTTTCAACATTCTATCAACCATGCTTAATTTTAAAAACAACATTGAAAAAACTATGTGTTGTAAATTATAACATAAAAAAATGACACTTAAGTTATCTAAATAATGATGGCAATAGTTAGAACAACTAAAAACAGTAACGAACAACTGTCAAAATGTAAATGTTTCTTTGATCAAAATTTTAAAGCTCCCTGCCCAACGGGCGGGCCTTGAAGCTAGTATGCTAATACATATCATTAATCAAATAAAGTTTCTTTGTTAACAAATTTTCCGGTTACAATACGCAATTCATAATCTTAATCATAATGAAGGAAAGTTTGAATCCTACATAACTGTTTCATTTTTATTTACGTGTTTGGCAAACTATATAAAACCCTATTATTCTATTCCATCTCCAAACCACTCTTAAATTTACGTGTTTCATTGTATCTCTATTCCTTCATATGGTTTTTAAATTTACGTGTTTGGCAATGTTTTTAAAAACAATCGCTCTTCTATCCAAAAATAAGTGTCATTTCGATAAATCAACCTAAAACAAATCCATATGATGTGGTAAGTAATGCATATATACAATTTTTTTAGTGTTTCAGTTTAAATCCCAGAGTACACCTATTTTGATTTGTTGTTTTTTATAATCGATCATTCAATGTAATTGTGTTCTGATTCAATGTATAATATATTTTGCTTTGATTTTTATGTGAATATCATGAAAACATCTGCACAACCCGACGATCAACTGCTTTTGTAGGTATGTATTTGAAGGAACCATCGCCTTTTACATGATATGATTTTATGTTTCAAAGGTAAAATTCATCCAATGAATCGTTTTGTTCAAGGTATGCAAATCTTAAATTCGTTTTTATGTTTTAATATAATAAGTTAACAACAACAACCCATGCCAGTTCACGCTATACGGTTTGACAAAGTAATCGGTTATCGAATCATCTTTCAAAGGTACAAGTAAGTTCTCCTTGGAAAAACATAAATATGAATTTATAAACATGATAGTTTATAAAAAAATGTCTCTTTTTGTGTGGATACAGATTGCTGAAAGCGAGATTGTCCACGAAAAAAATGCCAGATTAGTTAGGGTATTTCTTATATGATCTCGGTTTTTTTAGTAGTTATAACAGGAAGTCGAGCTGGAATATCACAATACTTTGTACGTTCAAAGGTACATGTAAGTTCTCCTCGGAAAAAAACACATATATGAATTAATAAACATGAGAGTATATAAAAAATGTCTCTTTTTGTGTGGATACAGATTGTTAAGTGCGAGAGGGTCCAGCTCTAAAAAAGCCAGGTTTTGATCATGGGTTTTTCATTATTTATAACAGGAAACATCACCATGCATTCATACGTTCAAAGGTATGAGTAAGTTCTCCTAAAAAACAAAAATATGAATTTTTAAACATGAGAGTATATAAAAATGTCTCTTTTTTAAACATGAGAGGGAGTGTCCGTGGAAAAATTCCAGGTTAGTTCGGGTATTTTTGTATGTGATCTCGGTTTTTTATTTGTTATAACAGATTGTCGATCTGGAACATCACAATGCATTCCTACGTTCAAAGGTACATGTAAGTTCTCCTCGAAAAAAACACACATATGATTTTATAAACATGAAAAACCCGAAAAAATGTCTCTTTGTGTGTGGATACAACTTGGTGAGAGCACATATGTGCTATTATGCTCTAACTGTTTAATGCAAATTTTCAAATGATTTTAAACAATGAGTCAATAATTTTCAGGACTTCTGTGAGGTTTGCCCAAAAAAGCTGCCAAGTTATGGAGAAAAGTTCAATAAATTTATCCAAGAGCAAGCGGTAAATTTTATTTATTATTGTTGTGTTGTCTCAAAAACATTTCATTAATGTAGGTTACATGTGATGTGTACCGAGTCGATATGGGCGATTTTGTGTAACAGGACTATATGGGTACTTTTGTGTAACGGGTTGATACGAGTGATTTTGTGTAAAGAGTTTGGTGGTTTTGTGAAGCGGATCGATATGGGTGATTTTGTTACATGCCGAATGGCAGGGTAACCCCAAAATCTTTTTTCCTTAAGGTCTTAGAATTATATTATTAGGGTTATTTTTATAATTAGAAAAACCATGAGGGTTCAAAATCATCGCATGTAACATCGAGAAGCTGTTTTGCTTAATTAATTCAAATATTTCATATGTTTGGCTTTGATATAATAAGGGAACTAATTGATGGCTAAAGAAGATCTAATGCAAGAAGCTGGATATCGTCCACGAAAGAGAAATATAGGGTACAAGTAGGGAGAAAGGGAAAAAGAAAATGAAAGTGCATCATTCGTGATTGTTTGTTAATCTATTTACGATGGTGGATAATATATTTAAATACGTAAATTCAAAATACCTACTAAATAGAATGAATGTGTATTTTCATTGTGTTTTAACGGTAATGATACATTTTATTCATTATTCATGGTTGGCTGATACTTCCTTGTATTACATTTCTGTTACGTAAAGGAAAAATTGTTACAGTCCGTGTATTAATTATGTGTTACATTCATTCTACCATTACATTTTTCTACGGATGAGAAATGATGCTAATGGTAAAACTCATTACGTTTCACCGTTAGAACTCTTTTGTGTAACGTGGCATTAAGTGTGTTTTGTGTAACGGGTCGATATGGGTAATTTTGTGTAACGGGTTGATATGGGTGATTTTGTGTAAAGAGTCGGGTGGTTTTTTGTAACGGGTCGATATGGGTGATTTTGTTACATGCCGAAATGGCCGGGTAACCCTAAAATCTTTGCTTTTAGAATTATATTATTAGGGTTATTCTTATAAGTAACAAAACCATGAGGATTCAAAATCATTTATGTAACATCGAGAAGCTGTTTTGCTTAATTAATTCAAATTTTCATATATTAGACTTTGATATAAGGGGATTAATTGATGGCTAAAGATGTTCTAATGCAAGAAGCTTAATATCTTTCACTGAAGAGAAATATAGGGCACAAGTGGGGAGAAAGGGAAGAAGAAAATGAAAGTGCATCATTCGTGATTGTTTGTTAACTATTACGATATATGGATAATATATTTAAAGAGAAAAATCCAAAACTCCTACTATTTAGAATGAATGTGAATTTTTATTGTGTTCTAACGGCAATGATACATTTATACATTATCTATCGTTGGTTAATAGTTCATTTGTATTACAATTCTGTTACGTAAAGGAAAAGTTGTTATAGTTCGTGTATTCATTATGTCTTACATTCATTCTACCATTAGATTCTTCTACAGATGGGAAATAGTGCTAATGTTCAAACCCATTAAGTTTCACAGTTAGAATTGTTTTCTACACATGGACAACTATACGTTGATGTACCAAAAGTGAAAAGCAAAAAAAGTTTGAAGGTTGCCATTCATGACCAGGATGGAAATATATATAAAATTACTACAAATGTTGTCTACAAAGAAGTACTACAAGGTCTATGAACAACGTGCAAAAGGTACGTACAATCTAAATATCACATGCTTTTTACTATATTTTAAAGTCTAACTAAATATTGATCACAATCTACATGTACTTACATTTTTAATTGACTATTAAGTGTTCACAGAATGGACATTGGCAATTGACTTGATTAGCATTCACATACGTCTTTTGACATTCAAGACCATAAAACCCGGAAACCAAAACACATCGATTTTTTTTAAAACTGTGATGTTTATCAAATAATTCACGTATTATCTAAAACAACTACAAATTTCGTCTACAAAGAGGTGCTATGGTCTATGAATGACTTTCAAGAGGTATGTCAAATATACTATTAGTTGATATATTTGTTATTAATTTGTATTTGGCCCATTAGTATCGATGTCATTTGGCCTAATACAAATTAATTACAAATATAACAACTAATATTATATTTGACATACCTCTTGAAAGTCATTCATAATAACATCCATACTAATGGGCCTAATACAAATTTATAACAAATATATCAACTAATATATACATCTCACATGTTTTTTACCGTATTCAAAGTTCTACAAGATTGGTAATCAAAATCTACTTCTACTTACATTTTGTATTGATTATTGGGTGATTGACGAATGGACATTCGCTGCTCGATTGATTAACGGTCACGATTATTGTTATTAAAGGCCATCAAACTTGGATATCAAATTGTATTCACGTTTATTATTAAAATTCTTACAAATTGAATTGTGTGAGGAATAATTCACGTTTGCTCTTATTATTTCTTTTCATATATGAATGGAACATGTTTACGTTTGTTACATGTTTGTTTTTTTTTCTTACTTATTTACGTACATAACTTAGTTAAAAAAATTCTTTAAACTACACCCGGGGTTACACGGGTCTTTAAGGTAGTAAAACATAAACGAAGCCATATTTTCGCCACATTATCAGTTATATATACACTTTATTTTTTATAAAATCATTCCCAAAATTTGAGTATCTAGAGATCAAAACCAAAATTAGAGTAGCGCTTTGCTAAAAATTGTTTTAATTAAAACGTTTATACGAGATATCTGTTAAGATTTTGTACTAGAGTTTACTTACCTTGCATGGCTTGACAAAAGTAAATATATAACCGGATATCATTCATTTTTTTATCTTTTGTATAATGAGAAACAAACTCGTAGAACGAAAATGTCAGAAACAATCTACATTTAATTTATAAAAAGAATAAATAAAACATTGAAATAAATCTTACCCATAACCACAATAAAATCACAAGTATAGTGTTTAAGTCGGATAAATATAAGATTGTACTTTTTGAGAAAATAATATTGTTTCCTGCAACCCCTCCTCGTGAACCTCTTGCAAACGATTTATGAACCTCGTAAACTTTAGTGAATCTCTTGTCAACTTTAACTGTTGGTTTTTAACCTGTTTGTGAAAGTCAAGCTGTACTTTGTTCGGTTTACATCTTTACCAACGTTTTTTAATAAAATTAAATTTGAATCTAGATTGGAACAATTTGCATGACTTAATTTTATATGCTGGTAATAATAGTAATTTTTCAATTTTACCAATAAAAAATTATGATTTATTATCGAGTAAATTGCAAAAGCCGTGCATGTGGTATATACAAATTTGGACTGAGTTTGCAAATTTGGTCATACCGTAAGGACGGTTTTTGCAATTTACTCTTATATTTTTTTACTCCTTCCGTTGTCGACTTTTGTATTGCCTTAAGTTTTAAAAGTTCTTATTACTTACGCTTGAGATACATCAGCATTCTCTCTTAAAATCTTTTTTAATTAGAGAGATAAGCATTTATATTAAGACGAAAATAATACGTTGTAAACTTTTTTAGAGCACACGTTAGTAATTGGGCTTATGGCCTATTTGGTCCTTAACCCCCCGTGAACCTTTCGTAAACCATCTATGAACCTCCAATACCCCTCGCGAACCTCCTATAGACCATTTATGGACCCATGCAACCCTTCGAAAACCTTTGGTAAACCGTTTATGAAGACCTACAGTTTAGATGTATGTGAAGCTCTTAAATGTGAACTCCCTAGTGTCCTAAACATTCCTAACTATTTTTTCTTTTAGCTTTTAATTAGTTGTCATGTGTCTTTTTTCTCTTGGTTTATCTCATGATTTTTTTTTTTTAGAATTTTATTAAAGTGGATTATTTGGTAAATATATTAATCCAAAGCAAAAAGGCATTCCAGTCTCTATTGAATGTGATAAAGTACCACTATTAACCTTAGCTAAACTTAATACTCAACCTACTAATTCACATATGTGACTTGCCATATTTAAATTACTAAATTCTTTTTATAAAAAGTAGGTTTAACGTTGATAATATGAGTCGGCACGGTTGGTAGTTTAGTATGGACTGATTACAACAATGCTCTATAGTTGTGGATTCTATTGAATTTTATTGTTTTGTATGTAGTCGCACTTACAAACTTCCTTTTTCAAGTGACGATAACTTTTTTTAAGAGCACATAAGTGTACCAATGAGTTATTTTTTTCCGACTCGAGTGTTCTTCTCGCTCAAAAACGCAGCGTGAAACGCCCTCCAGACCAAACCCCATGTGGCGTTTTCAGGCCTCAAGCCGAAGTTGCCAGCCGAGATGGTCCCAGAAAATGTGACACGACGGCACGAGACACTGTACCTTGATTCGCGTTTTCGTGTCGCGTTTTCATTTTTTTTTCTTCTCTTTTGGGGTGTTCATTGTGTATTGTTTGATGTTTTTTAGGTTGTTGCATGTATCTCAAGGGGGAAAGAAGACTTGTGGGAAAAAGATGAAATTTAGATATATGAAAAAATTGAATATAAAAGTGACGTATCTCGTAGTATAAAAAGCCCTACATTTCACATATTTGTTAAGCCCATTGTGTGCTGCTGTTCTATCATGAGGTCTATTGCAGGGGTGGCTCAAGGGTAAGGCAAGTAAAGAAGTGGCTTTAGGCCCCCAAATTTTTAAGGCCCCCGATTTTCATAGACCTGTATATATATATATATATATATATATATATATATATATATAACATTGTCATGGTTTTTAGGTCGTCATCTATAGAAATCCGATTATGAAAGGCCTCAAATAGCCCCAAAAAAATTGAGAACCATTTGTAAAATCATAGGTTTCTTCTCTTTTTTTTTTTTTTAAAAGCCCCTTATCCCCAGGAGATGTTAGGACCTACGAAAAAACAAAAGCAAAAAACCCTGTCGACTTTTTCCTATATCGTTCTCTATGTCTATGAACCGTTGATTCTGTTAATAAGATTCAATTACACTCGCATTTGATTGTTACTTATTCATAATCACTGTGTTCTTAGAGTTTTTGCGTGTTTTGGTTTTAAATTCGAGTTAGGGTTCCATACTTTAAATCGCATCTTCTGGGTTTTGCTTCTGATTCTTTTAAAAATTTTATCTACTCTCCTTGTTGATTACATGAGTAAGAAGGTGCGGCTAATAAAAGCTTAAGTCGATTCTCGATCGATTGGGTGCTTCTTAAACCTTTCTTGTTGGTTCTTTGTGCTGAATGAATTAAACTTGTCCTAGGGTTTATTTTTTGTTATTGTTGATTGTTGGGATTTAAAGTCTCTTGATGGATAATTAGCTAAATAGTACGTTTTTATGATACCCAATGCTCTATAGTGGTGGATTCTATTGACATTTTAATTGTTTTGTATGTGATCGTACAAACATTGCCTTTTTCAAGTGACAACTTTTTTTAAGAGCACATGGTAAGAGTTTTTTTTTCGCGTTTTCTCTCAAAACGCAGCGTGAAAACGCCCAGACCACACCCCATGTGGCGTTTTCAGGCCTCAAGGCGAAGTTGCCAGCCGAGATGGTCCCAGAAAACGCGACACGACGGCGCGAGACACTGTAACGTGATTCGCGTTTTCGTGTCGCGTTTTCATTTTTTTTCTTCTTTTTTGCGGGTGTCTTGTGTATTGTTTTGATGTTTTTTATGTTGTTGCATGTATCAAGAGGAAGAAGACTTGTTGGGAAAAAAGATGAAATATAGAAAATGAAAAATTGAATATAAAAGTGACGTATCTCGTAGTATAAAAAGCCCTACATTTCACATATTTGTTAAGCCCATTGTGTGCTGCTATTCTATCATGAGGTCTATTGAAATAATTATGTAACAAGTGAAATTATTTAACTTTATATATTTTTTATGTATTTGTTTTTATTTAATGTAGTTTGCAATGTTTTTTTAATTAATTGAATTTGAATTTAATAAGTTGTTTTTTTATGTAAATGAATAAAAAAAAAGTTTCGTCACAATAACACTAGAAATGCGGTGTTAACTAAGGAGAGTGTTATTGGTGTTGTGGTTTTTTTTGGTGTTATAGGAAAAGAGCAATGCTAGGCTCACGCCATTTTTCTAAATAAATATCCACACTCACATGTGGCATATAATTATGGATGGTAAAAATTAAAAAAAAAAAGTAATTTTCATGCAACCTAATTGGTACATCTCACTTACCACATGTTGGTGTGGATGTTTGTTTGTAAAAATTGTGTAAGTCTAGCATTTATCATACAAAAAAGTGGTGATGTGGCAAAAAATTTTCCCATGGCACGAGCACAAAAAGACCAACTGTACCTTGTGCTCGAAGGGTGCAGCTATGAATACTTTCTCTAGCTCACATTTTTCGTACATTTTACAGTCTCCGCCCCTTTTTGACTTTTCAAATAACATTATAGTTATAATACAATTTTTTATCATTTTATGTTTCGTATTTTTTGTCAGTTTAATACTTTTGTCTTGTCAGACTTTATATTTTTTGTTACGCACTTCTCGTTTCACAGTTTTATAATAAAAATAAGAAAAACCAAAAAAAAAACTAGAAGGACTTTACTTGTGTTTTACGGAGTACTAATAACCGATATGTTTCTCCGAGTTATAAGAATATTTTTTATTAGTATTGCAAAACAAGGTCTACAAGGCCGATTAATCGCCGATTAGAAGCTACAAGGCCACTAACCTTGCCGATTAATGTAATTGGGTCAAACAAATAGGTCAACCATGGTCAACGGCGATCAACGGTGGTCAAGCTTGCCGAAAACCTTCTAATCTCACCGGAAGTACCTAAAACTCACCGTAAACTTGTTTTGATCACTTATATTAACTGCTTAAAACTATTACAAGTTGTTTTTTAGAAAAAAACTTGCCAATTATATCTAAAACTCGACGGAAATACACAAAACTTGCCGGAAATACCTAAATTTTGCCAAAATGCCAATCCGGTTAATCGCCAATAAATCCTGCCTTGGCCGATTACAAGCTACAAGGTGGTGGACCGTCCGGCTAACGATTTACGATTTTTGCAACCTTGCTTTTTATTACTAGAGTATTAAGTTGTTTAACTTGTTTTCGTTATAAATAGTGATTTTGTTTTATAGAAAACGTCTTGAAGAACAAAGTAGCAAAAATTACTGCAAAGGACTTTTTTGAGCCTCGCAGAAGACACATTTTTCTTACTTTACCAAATGGACACAATATCGCCTGATTTTTTGAGAGATATTCGTTTTTTGGGCGATATTACACGTGATGATAAAAGAAACATCCTCAAAGAAATTACTAGTCAAGGCATACAAAGGAATAAAAAGGACGGGCCCACTTGTCATATGTTTGTCATATGTCGCTTGATTTTTCTAATTTTTGGGCGATATACACTATTTCAAACTCTAGAGATTTATTTATTATAACTTGTCATATGATTTATTTATTGTAAGTGTAGAGATTTATTTTCTCAGTTATGGTTATTAAACTTTTTTCAAACTGGATTACGTTCATAGTTTGGCGACGTTTTAGTATATGTACATATTTGATATAATATTTTTTAACGTGATTTGTGCTCTCTTTGTTGAGCGTTAATCAATGAACCCAAAATTGTTGAAAATAAAGTTAATATGAGTACGATACGATGCTTCAAAGTGTGTCACTCGTGTGTTTTTTTGTTGTTTTTATTGGTTAGGGTTTAGTTATTTTTGAAAAAATTTGAAAGTGATTATGTCCTTCGTTTGTCAACCTTCTATGTATTTGTATATGTTTTATATAATTGTTTTTTTACGTGTTTTGTGTTCTCTTTAATGAGCTCTACGCAATGAACAAAAAATTGTTAGAAATAAAGTTAAAATGAATACGATACGATGTTTCAAAATGTATCACTCGTGTGTTTTTTGTTATTTCCGTTTTTTTGTTTTCTTGTTTGCTAAATTTATATGAATGAATTTTTTTAATTTGCAAATTTCTAATCAAAAACATAAACTAACATTATCCATTCGAATCATTACAAGAAACACCACATGTATAAGATTACATGGCCAACCTTATTTTGACGATTTGAAAACATAAAAACAACAACAAACAATGATATACATGGTTAGCAAACTGGTGTTAAGCAATAAAGCTTTTACATTTCTTTGTAGTTCTTGATCAATTGACGCTTTTCTTCCATGCTCCTCAGCAACTCATCCCTGACCATTTTCATGTATGTAGCCTTTTTCATGTCTTCCCCTGTCATGCACTCTAGGGCGTAGCCACCATACTCGATAAGTGGGTGATCTGGTAATGTCATAAGCCTGTTAATTTCAAGCCCACAGTTGGTAAATCTATCATCAAAGCAATGCATCAAGCTTAAAATTTGTTCCTCCAAACAAGCCTTTTCATCGTGAACTTCTTGTAGTGCCATAAGGAGAAAATGAAAAAAATACAATTAATAATTTTTGTGATTGATAAGTTAGTTTGAGATTGAGAGTCCCCAAGTTTATGTAGTATATGTAGAAAATGCGAAAAACAATTTTTGTGATTGATAAATTAGTTTGAGACTGAGAGTACCCAACTTATGTCTGTATATATAAGCTATAAGTTTACAACATTTGCAGTCATTAGTCATTCAATGTCTGAAAAAGCAGCTGAATTGTCACATCATGTCATATATTAGTCTTATCCCCTGCAGATAAATCGCTTAAATGTTTAAGCGATAAACGAAATTGTCATTGATTAGTCTTATCCAATGCAGTAAAAGGAAAATGACTTGTCAAATCATGTCATAAATCGCTTAAATGTTTAAGCGATAAACGAAATTGTCATTGAGTAGTATTATCCCCTATATAAAATTAGTTGGTGTGAAAAAATGAGAAAAAATAAATAAATGGTGAGTGCTTGGTGACGAAATAAGAATCTGTAAAAGTATATTAACATTATTCATTCAAAACAATACAAATAAGAAAACAACACATGGAATATAGTAGACGGCCAACCTTATTTATGTGAAATGAAAACATAAAAAATACGACAAACAACTACAAACATGGTTGGCATAGAACTGTTTGAAGCTACATGATTGTAGATTCTATATTGCCTTGTAATTGTCAATGAATTTTTGCTTCTCAACAATTCGTCTCTTGTTGTCCTCAAGTTGTGTGCGGTACGTATATTCGATTCATGGGTCATTAGCAAAGCATGTAAACCGTAGCTATTAAGGCTCATTATTGGCATAGCATGCAACATCGTCATTTGTATTTCACGGATACGCATTTGCTCTGCAACACGAGTCAATTGGCACGACAACTGATTTGCAAGTGTGACCTCATCTTCTGGTTCTCTTTCTAGTCTTTTAAGAAGTGTTTGACTTATTGAATTTGCAGAATAAGCCATAGGTTTTGATGATTCAAGAAGTTGTGTGTGTGTGTGAGAGAGAGTAGGGTGGATTATCAATGCTAATCTAGTAGATATAGTGAAAAAAATTATAGGTGGTTGTTGTCTTGTCTTTGTCATATAAATGTCTGAAAAGGCCAAATGACTTGTCAAATCATGTCCTAAATCGCTTAAATTTTTAAGTGAT
>BQNB010111431.1:0-22351 GCA_026074375.1 Tanacetum coccineum | reverse complement strand
AAGAGAAACTTTAGTAGACATCTTAACTTAAACGTGGCGATTTGAATCGGCCCGAACGGACTTTAGTTTAGGATTTATGACCTTTTTCGTGGGACTATTGTAATCCGAAAATAATCAGTTTTGACACTAAAAAATATTCTAGCCATTTGACACCTTTTATATAAAAACCGAAGTGGTAGGACCCACATATCGGACTAGTAGACTCAAATATCTTTCCGAGAACATAAAAACCGAGTCGTGAATATTTACAGTTTTTGAGTTATCGTCATTTGCGTCAAGATAAAATTTGCAACTAAAAATCTGCATTCGTATTTAGGGCTTGTAAATAATTGGTAAATGATCAAAACTAGTTTCATAAACTTTATAAACACTAAGTACAAGGTATAAAAACTTTATAAAAGCTCATTTGCATACATACACGTAATATCTATAAACCTAAGACGCAACATTATATTTTAGGTTGCTTCTAGGAATTTCTCGGCTTTCTGTCGTCTTATTTTCAATGTTGTTTCCGCTTTGTTTAAGATGAGTTCACGACCTCCTCTTTTTAAATGTTTTATACGTTTTTGGGGTGAAATATATGATTATTACTATTTTATGAACTATTTTGGACTATTTATGAACTTGATAAATACTTTTGAGTATTCTCGAACCCCCATTTTATTGCTTTCTATTTTGGATAATATTGCATGCCATGACTTGATTATAAATATATCGTTTGCCATGTTGTGACTTTGCGTATTATTTTGATATACGTATGACTTTACTAAATTGAGACTTCGCGTATTATCTTATGATATGCGTATGATTTGCAAAATTGTTGAACTTCGCATATTATATTTCTAATATGTAAGACTTGGTTAATACTGGACTTCGCGTATTTTATTTTTAATACGTATGATTTTTATTAAAATGAGACTTCACGTACTCTATATGAATACGTAAGATGCATAGATATTAGTGTTCGATGTGTGGGATACCGTTTGTATCATATGGGCTGTACCGTTCGTACCCCCTGTTTTTCGCATATATCAACAATGTATGAAAATATATTTTTTATGTACTCCTAGTCGTGAGAAGAATTTTTATAAAATGTATTGGTACTTACATATACATATATTAAGTAGAAAATCTTAAACCTTGGCTAAACCAAGGTTACGTAATCATTTATATAGGGGCATTTGTGCATGGCACTATATATATGCATGGGCTTTTGACATGATTAATAACCAAATGGCTTTGACTTTTAGACTTTTTATTTTTAGTCATATTTTTATATCAGGGAAGTGTATGTAAATTTATATATTACAAGTCTCGTATGGGCGGGACTTGTAATAGGATAGATTCATATGACTCTGGCCATGAGCACTTCTTTTAAAGGTTTTTACATCTTTTACGTAAAACCTGTATACTCACCAACTATTTTCATAGTTGACCCGTTTTTCTCATGCATTTCAGGTGAATGCCAGAAATTTTTTATAAAGGCATTTGCATAAGGAGTCTTTTGTTTCTACGTTGTCGTTTCCCTTTTTATAAGACAATGTACTCTTAAATTCAAGACTTATATTTTTATTTGCCAATGTTGGCTAAGACAATTTGTGTAAATGTGTACAATTTCCTTAAAATTTAATTACGGCAGGTTTTATATTCTTATGATTGTGCCTTGAACTGTTACACCTCGTGTTTTCTCTTTAGCGGGGTGTTACAAAATTAGTATCAGAGCTGTGGTTATAGAGAATGTCGGTTTTTGAAAACTATAAATCGCAACTATAACCAAAAAGTATTTTTATAAAACACCAAACATGATAGGAATTGACTAGTCCAGACATTGCATCATTTGACCTTAGTTAAATAGAACTTCATCAACTCTGTCTAATTCAGGTAGAATCATAGAATGTCGGGTATAGTTACCGAATATCATGTTTGGTGAAGTCATAAGCATAAGGTCACCTAAAGTTGCATTGGTCGTGTGCGTTTCATATTTCATGCATTCATGTTTGTTCTATAGTCTATCGTGTCATTTTACATGTATTCTTTATCTTTGTCACACTATGACCAGATAGACTAAGCACGTCTTTGTTTTCGCCATGACGCGGTCACTAAGTCACATCCCTCGCCTTCTCGTATATTATACGATTCGGACGAACACCCTGGAGAATATTAGTATTCTGATCTTCGAACATACGTCGACAAGACTGCTAGTCCTCCCCGACTATTACTAACCACCATCGTATCCCCAACTAAGATATCATTAGGGACGTCACATCGAGCAACCCCTACTTTAGGGAGAAAATCATCTACCCTTATCCCCACATGAACGAGCGACAAAACTTAAATGATATACTATGTGACATTGACCTAATTCCGATAGAGCTGAAAAGATTTGACGTGGTAATCGGAATGGATTGGTTAACCAAAGTCCGATCCGAAATTAAGTGTTTTGACAAAATTATACGAATACCCCTTAAGAAAGGCCAAACTGTGGAAAACTAGAAGGGGGTTGAATAGTTTATCGCTTTTTAATTTGATGTTTAGTTTGATTATAAAATTGAGATTGACTTTTGTGAGTTCAACTATGTGCACAATCATGAACAATTTAACTAATCAATAGTAATGAGAATGTATGAAATAAGTATGCAAAGATAAGAGATAAGACTGGAAAGACTCAAACAGCAACATCGAGGATTTATAGTGGTTTCGGTATCAAAGCACCTCTTCGCCCTACTTACTCCCTGTGCACCAAATCTGAGAGTTTTATTCAACTATGTCAACAAGCTCCCTTAGGCAGGAGAAAACTGTTACACAACTTGTTACACAATTTCTAAACACTAAGCAAAAATGTTGATTTTTCTAAATCTAGGTAGAACCAATCTATCACAACTAACCACACTACTTCACGACAATTCACTACTTCGCTTCACCACACAACTTTTTTTTCACTTCACAACTTTACTTTACTTCACAACTCCTTCACAACCTTTCTATAAATCTCTTCACAACTTCACTTCATCTAAACACTATCTTGATCACACCAATCTAACACAACTTACTAAGATCACCCCGATCTAACTATACTTACAATGATCACCACAATCTACTTAATATACACAACTACGATACACACCTTCACAATATACACAAATGATTTATAAGATATGATACAATTGCAACAAGGTTGCAAGTGACACACATTAAGATAAATACTTCTTCACTTTGATGTATGAAGTATTCTTTCTCTTGCACCTTGAGGATCAAAGCTTGGATCATCTTAGAAACAATTTTATGATTAAATGATCAAAGGAATGTAGGAGAGTATAAACTGATTTAGAACAAAAAGAAAGTGTGTGCAAAAGGTAAGAAAATCAGTAGGGAATAGTCTAGTATTTATAGGCAAACTGGAGGAATCTTTTTTTTGGACGGTCCATTTAATTAGGGTGCCGGTCCCCTTAATAATTAAGGGGACCGCCCTTATAATTAAGGGGGGGCGTCCAGCCTGGACGCTCTCTTTTTTGTCTTTTCTGAGAGAGGTGTTTTCTGGAACATTTCAAGCCGTTTTTAGGTAGAAAATTTGAATTCAAAATATTTATTGGAATAAAATATTTCTTTTAAATCTAAAAATGTTTTGTAAAAGTTATAAAAATATTTGTGACATTTTTATAAAAAATTTGGTTAAATAAAATTTCTTTGATTTGAAATGCATTAAGCATTTGTTTATTCATACCTTTAAGTGATTAAATTTTCAAAATAAAAATTTACTACTAAGTACCTTGTTTGTGTTTATTTTAATCTTGATGGTTTTATATATTTTGTGATAATCAAAACGTAAAGAGGTCGAAAAATATTAATAACGTTTTAGGCATTAATTCTATCAACAATCTCCCCATTTTTGATGATTACAAAATCTAAACACATTAAATGTAAAATTATTTTTAAACAAGTATTTAGTGAGTTTGATTTTTATTTCTCCCTTTTTTATAGAATCAAAAAGGCTTCGTCGATGAATGTTAGTAAAAATGACGAAATAAATGCTCCCCTTGATGTTGTACTCTTTCGTTCGAGGGCACCAAGGAATCAAGCTATGATAACTTTGCTACAAAAACAAGTTAGAGGAACAACACCGATGTTTCTAACATATAGCAAAGAAAGGAAAAATGCAAGATATCAACAAAAAAAATGACACTTTAAAGCATAATACCAAAGATCATTCATTAAACATAGAAATTGTGTATAAAACACAATCATGCATACATCAAATTTAAATAATATGCTTGAAGCATATTAAGACAACATACATAAAATTAAACTACAAAGGTCCTAATATTCCTAGATTGCCATAGGAAACCATTGGACTTGCTTGCAAAAGGAGAGGGTTGGTCATTTATTTGAAAGCGAGAAAAAGTCAGCATGTATCATGCTTAGTTGGTTGTTGGTGGAGAGTTTGGAGCGGAGGTGGTTGTTGGAGGATAGTCACGTTGGATTTGAGGTGGTGGTTGTGGTCGAGTAAGAAGAAATTCAATCCAATTGATATCTTCACTCAAGGTTAGGAATTGTTTTTGGGTAAATATGCAACAAGGACAATAACCAACATGTTGTTCAACTTGATCCAAGTTGAGGGTGTGAGGTAAGTTTGGAGAATAAGGTGATGAGGGAGTGTTACGTTGTGAGAGGTGCATGGCTAGGAGGTTTGATAGTTTGAAGTTGCATTATGTCATTCATACGCATTTCTCTACTTGGGAGATGGAGGAAAGTGGAGGTTGAAATAGTGAGGTTGTCACGTTGAGGTGGAGGGTGGAATTTGAGCATGAAGCCACACTTAGCAACATTGTGGATTGGATGGATGTGGAATAAGGATTGGAGGTTGTGTGAGTGAGTTTGATGAAGTTTTATGGTGAAAATAGGAGTATGTCCAACATTAGTGTCACAATGAAACAAAGTGGAAAGTGAGTAAGAGTGTAGAGAATCATGGTTTGTTTAAGTGGTAGAAGGGCTCTCTTGTGATGGTTCATTGAGAGAGGATTGTGGTTTAGACATTGGTGTAGGTAAGTTAACATCAACCTCATATGATGTGTTACATAGTTCAATTTTTTTCTCCAAACGGGTCTTACGGATATTTTGGCAACCCTTGAAGGTTTGGGTAAAGGTTTATGAGGGGAAGACATTTGAGAAGACAAGATAAGTGTGGTGATTATCTTGAGGATGAGGGTTGATTTCTATTAGGGAAGTGTTGTAATTAAGGATGAATGGACATTGTTAGAAAGTCAATCTAAGGAATGTTGGTGAGTTCTGGGTAAAATTTTTAGCTAGGTCTCTAGGTGAATGAGGATCAAAAAGCAAAAAAAGAAACAGTTAAAATCATTTATGCTTCAGGTGGCGGTCCCTTAAATACATGGCTCGGCCCATTTATCATTTAAGGGGGACCGCCCTTTAAATTAAGGGGCCTGCCAACTAGAAGTGTCTAGAAAGCGGGGGCCCGTTTTTGTTTTCTTTTAGGAAAACTAGTAAGAATGTGGAACGTTTTGTGGCCATTTGCAGCAAGTCCTAAATTTTTATTGGCAAACTATACTACATATATTTAAACAAGCAAGGAAATAGCATAACAAAGTCCTAATTTTGTTTTAAACATGATCAAGACTAAAGGCATTTAGCAAGTAAGAACATGTAGACAAGCATGCAAGAAGGTAAAGTAAAAGTCTTCAATAGAAACCATATTAAACAAATAGTTTTAATACTTTTAATAGTTGTAATGCTCTTAAGATTTCTTAAACAAAAGAAGTATGTTGTAAACACGTTTAAATGGATTGTGTTGTATTTTATAAACCCTAGTGCATGTGCCTATATGTAACTATATGTTGGAGTAAACGATATTTCGCTCTAAGTAAAAGAAACTAAGAAATAATCAAGTGCTCCTTGATTTAATGTTGCATGGTCGGTCCCCTTAAATACATAGCCGACCCCTTTAATTTTAAGGGGACCGCCCGTTAAGAATTAAGGGGGCGGCCCATCTGACGAATAACTTTTCCTAATTTTTCGATTTTGGCATTTTAATTTTGATTGTAGTTTATTGTTCTTGTTTACTTTTAAGTACCTAATTAATTATTTATAGTAATCAGGCTACTTAATTAGTGTTTAATAATTTTGTTCCATCATTCCTAGACCTAGACATAAGTAATTGAAAGGCTCACGTTTAAGGGGTTTAGTTAGAATATCGGCAACTTTATCTTCCGATGAAACCTTTTCTATGGAAATATTTCCTTTTTGAACATTGTCACGAAGGAAATGGTGACGAATCTCAATGTGTTTTGTACGATAGTGTTGTACGGGATTCTTACTTATGTCTATAGCCCCTTTGTTATCACACATTATAGGGATTTCATCGAATCTAATGCCATAATCTACGAGAACTTGTTTCATCTATAGTGCTTGTTGACATGCCTTTTCGGCGCTTACATATTCGGCTTCGGTAGTGGAAATAGCAAGAGCGGTTTGCTTCTTCGAAAACCAAGATGTTAAACAACATCCCATAAACGTGCAAATACCACTAGTGCTTTTTTGGTCCACATAATCTCCTGCATGATCAGAGTCCGCATATACTATGGTTTCTATGCCGGACCCCTTAGGATACCATAATCCTAAGTGCGTAGTGCCTTTAACGTATCGAAAGATACGTTTAACCGCTTCAAGGTGAGAGGTTTTGAGATCCTCTTGGAAGCATGCACAAAGGCAAACACTAAACATGATATCGGGCCTACTTGCCGTTAAGTATAGTAAACTACCTATCATACCTCTATACTTGGTATTATCTACAGACTCACCTTCTTCATCTTTCGTGAGTTTTGTTTCCGTAGACATAGGAGTTTTCATTGTCTTAAAGTCTTCTAATCCAAATTTTTTAAGCATTTCTTTTATGTATTTTGATTGGTTAAAAAATATACCATCTTCTAATTGTTTTATTTGTAGTCCTAAGAAAAAGTTAAGTTCTTCCATCATACTCATTTCAAACTCATCGTGCATGATCTTGGCAAAATCATCGCACATTTCTTTACAAGTTGATTCGAATATAATGTCGTCGACATATATTTGGACAATGATGATGTTAGGGTCCTTTTTCTTAGTAAAGAGTGTGTTATCTACCATTCCCATTATATATCATGTTTAATAAGAAAGGCTTTTAATCTATCATACCAAGCTTTAGGAGCTTGTTTGAGTCCATAAAGCGCTTTCTTAAGTCTATAAAAGAAGTCAATGAATCTTGGAAGTTGTGCCACATAAACCTCCTCATTGATAAAACCATTAAGGAATGCACTCTTTACATCCATTTGAAATAACCTAAAGTCTAGTGCGCAAGCATAAGCTAATGATATTCTCATGGATTCTAATCTAGCTACGGGTGCATAGGTTTCGTCATAATCAATTCCTTCTTACGACACCATTTTCGTCAAGCTTATTTCTATATACCTATTTTGGTTCTAATTATGGTCATATTCTTAGGATTAGGGACTAGTTCCCAAACATCATTTGATATGAATTGGTTTAATTCTTTTTGCATAGCAATTACTCAACTTTCGTCTTTTAGGGCTTCATTTATATTTTTAGGTTCTATGGTTGAAAGAAAACAAAAGAAATTACTTTTGTCTTGGGCTTGTGATCTAAGGGTTCTTTGATTTAGATTACCTATAACATTTTCTAATGGATGACTTTTTACCCAACTTTTCAATCTTTTATGTTTCTTTACATTTTTAGGTCTATGGTTGATAGAAACAATAAAATTACGATGTTGTCTTGGGCTTGTGCTCTAAGAGTTCTTTATTTAAATTACCTAAAACATTTTCTAATGGATGTCTTTAATTCCTTTATTTATTAATTTTATTATTTTCTAAAGAGTTATCTTCGAGATTATTTTCTAAAGGTCTTGTTTTACTAACCTCAATGGCTTCTTCTTTGACTAAATCATCATCCTCCAAAGGTGATGTTTTAGACGGGAGAAGAGTTTCATCAAATGTCACATTTAAGGATTCTTCGACTTTCATTGTATGTTTGTTAAGAATTATATAGGCTTTGCTATTTTGAGAGTATCCTAAGAAAACACCTTCATATGACTTTGGGTCGAACTTGGTGAGGTAGTCCTTTTTATTAAGAATGAAGCATTTACTTCCAAATACTTTGAAATAGTTTAGGTTTGGTTTTCTTCCTTTTAATAACTCGTATGAGGTTTTTCCTAAAATATGTCTAATGGAGATTCTATTTATTTATGTAGTTGAATGTATTCACCGCATTACTCCAAAAAATTTTTGTGGAATAGATTAGTTCATTTTCAACATGTTTCTACTCTTTCTTTTAGGGGTACGTAAAGTGCGATTCTTTTTTTCTACTATCCCATTTGATTGTGGAGTACGAGGGGCAGAAAAATTGTGAGAGATTCGATTAGAGTCACAATAGTTTCCAAATTGTACTTCATATCAAATTCCCGACCATGATCCGTTCTAATTGACACTATAGAACATCCTAGTTTGTTTTAAAATATTTTACTAAATATTTCAAATTTTTTGAAAGCTTGACTTTTATTTTCTAAAAATCCAGTCCAAGTAAATCGAGAGTACTCGTCTATAATTACTAAGGTATAGTGGTTTCCTCCATAACTTCGTATGGCGGAAGGACCGAATAAATCCATATGTAGTAGTTCTAAGCATCTAGTTGTTGATACTATATTTTTGGCTTTGTGACTAGCATGAGATTGCTTTCCAATTTTGCAAGCATCACAAAAATATCGGTCAAATTTAAGCTTAGGTAGATTTCTAACTAATTCCTTAGAAGTCAATGATTGAATTAATTGCATATTTGCGTAACCTAATCTCCTATGCCATAAAGTGGAGTTTTCGTCTAAAGTCGCAAGACATATTTTATCTTCCAGTTTATTTCTTAATTTCATTACATATAGACCTCTTTTTCTAATTCCTCTACCTATGACCTTTTCGTCTTTGATTATTTCGCTATCATATTCGGTAAATATTACTTTGCATTTATTATCACATATTTGACCAATACTAAGCAAATTAAATTTTAAATTATCTACGTGCTCAACATTTTTAATAATTAGAGAGTCATGAGAAATCGTACCTTTTCCTATGATGTTGCCTCGTAAATTGCTTCCAAAAATGACGTTCCCTTCGTTGTATGCTTTGTATGTAGAAAACAACTTTCGGTTACTTGTCATATGCTTCGAGCATCCACTATCTTTAATCCATTCATCGGGCTCTAAGTTTATTCCTAAGCATATTTCATTTGATGCTTGAGCTACAAGACAAGTTTCGTCTTTAGCCTTTTCTTCCTCATATTCGCCACTATCACTCCATGCTCCTCAAATGAAAGCTTTTTGATTATTGCTTCTTGACGACTTTGGACATTCTCCAATGAAATGATTTGGATCTCCACATCTAAAGCATTTTCTTTCACTCTTACCATCTTTGTCACTTCTAATTCTTTGAAATGACTTTCTTTTATCTCGTGGTTGTCTTGCAAATATTCCCCGTCTTTTGAAAAATTTCTTGAATTCTTTTACGGCCATGGCGTATTCTTCGTTTTCACTATCGGAATTCGAGCTATCTTCATCACTTGATTCCTTTTTGGCCTTCAAAGCAAGAGATCTATTTTGTTCTCTTTTACCTTTGACCATTTCGGAATCATTTTTGATTATTACTTTTGATTCTTCAATAGCCGTAACCTTTGCGCGCCATTTAGGATGAAGTGCCCTAAGAAATTTCCTAACATAATTCTTGCTAGAAAAACCTTCATCAAGTGCTTTTAGACTAGTAATAGTAGTGTTAAATCTAGCAAAAACATTATCTTTTGATTCCTCTTCTGGAATCGTAAATTGTTCATATTGTTGAACAAGAAGATCTATTTTATTATCTTTGACTTGACTATTACCTTGGTGAGTGATTAATAAAGTATCCTAAATTTCTTTTGCAGTTTTACACATAAAAATTCTTTCATATTCTTTACTTGGTAAAACATTATAAATTACCATTTTAGCTTCATTATTTTTTGCAAGTTTCTTTTTAAGATCATCATTTTGTTTATCAAATGGTACAATTTCATCCTTTTTAGTTTCAGGATTATTTTGAAAAGGAGAAAAATCACCATAGGTAATAACATGCCAAAGATCTATATCTTTTGATTTCACATAAGTTTCGAATCTATTTTTCCAATAAATAAATCCATTACTTTCAAATAGTGGTGGTCTTTGCATAGATTGCCTTTCTAAATATTTTTCTGATTCCATAGATCGATTTAAGTTTTAAAATACAATTTATTTTAAAAATCTTGTTTCACGTGGCTCTTCATACCAATTATGGAAAACTAGAAGAGGGGTTGAATAGTTTACCGCTTTTTAAATTTTATGTTTAGTTTGATTATAAAACTTAGATTAAACTTTATGTGAATTCACAATGTGCACAATAAGAATAATTTAACTAATCAAATATGTAATGACAAGATATAAAATAAGTATGAAAGATAAGAGATAAGAGATGGAAAGATCAAACCACAACATGAGGATTTATAGTGGTTCGGTAACAAAGCACATCTTCGCCCTACTCCACTCCCCGAGCACCAAACTCGAGAGTTTTTCTTCACTATGGCAACAAGCTCCTTTTAGGCGGAGAAAACCGTACACAACTTAGCTTACACCAATTTCTGACACAAAGCCAAATGTCGAGTTCTAATCCTAGCTAGAACCAATCTATCACGACTAACCACACTACTTCACAACGATTCACAACTTCACTTCACTACACACCCTTTCTTCACTTCACTTCACAACTTCATCACATAACTTCGTCACAACCTTTCTATACTTCTCTTCACAACGTCACTTCAACTAAACACTATCTTGATCACACCAATCTAACACTACTTCTAAGATCACCCTGATCCAACTATACTAACAATGATCACCACAATCTACTTAATATACACAACTACGATGCACACCTTCACAATATAAACAAAATGTTTTACAAGATATAATACAGTTGCGACAAGGTTGCAAGGTCACGCACTAAGCTATAATACTTTTTCACTTGATGGTAGGAAGTATTCTTCTCTTGCACCTGAGGATCAAAGCTTGTATCACTTGGAAATAAAGCTTTATGATTAAATTATCAAAGGAATGAAAGGAGAGTTTAAACTAATTTAGAACAAAAAGAAAGTGTTTGCAAAAGGTGAGAAAAACAGTGGGGAATAGTCCAGTATTTATAGGCAAGCTGAGCTTGCTTTTTGTCTGGGCGGTCCCCTTAAATAAGGGTCGGTCCCCTTAATAATTAAGGGGCCGCCCAGCCCAGACGCTCCATTTTTTGTCTTTTCTAGGGGAGGTGTTTTCTGGAACACTTCTAGCCATTTTTAGGTAGAAAATTTGAATTCAAAATATTTATTTGAATAAAACATTTCTTTTAAATTTAAAAATGTTTTGTAAAAGATATAAAAATATTTGTGACATTTTTATAAAAAATGTGAGGTTAACTAAAAAATCCTTTGATCATGAAAAGCATTAAGCATATGTTTATTCATACCTTTAAGTGATTAAATTTTTAAAATGAAAATTTACTACTAATTACTTGTTTACAGATAATTTTTCATTAATCGTTTTTACATTTTGTGATCATCAAAACGTAGAGAGATCGAAAAATATTAATAACGTTTTTAGGCATTATTTCTATCAACAATCTCCCCCTTTTTGATGATTACAAAATCTAAACTCATTAAATGAAAAATTAGTTTTAAACAAGTATTTAGTGAGATTATTTCCATTTCTCTCTCTTTTTGTAGAATCAAAAAGGCTTCGCCGATGAATATTAATAGAATCAACGGGAAAAAAATGCCCCCCCCCCTTGATGGTACTCCCCCTCGTTCGAGGGCACCAAGGAATCAAGCTATGGTAACTTTGCTACAAAAACAAGTTAGAAGAACCACATTAATTTTTTTAACATATAAAGCAAAGCAAGGAAAAATAATATGCAAGATAACAACCCAAAATAAAATTACACTCTAAAGCATTATACCAAAGATTAATCATTAAACATAGATATTGTGTATAAAACACACTGATGCTTACATCAAATTTAAATAATATGCTAGAAGCATATTAAGATGATCATACATAAGATTAAAACTACAAAGGTCCTAATATTCCTAAATTGCCATAGGAAACCATTGGACTTTCTTGCAAAAGGAGAGGGTTGGCCATTTATTTAAAAGTGAGAAAAAGTAAGCACGTAATATGCTTAGTTGGTTGTTGATGGAGAGTTTGCAGTGGCGATGGTTGTTTGAGGGTAATCTCGATAGACTTGAGGTGGTGGTTGTGGTCGAGTGAGAAGAAATTCAATCCAGTTGATATCTTCACTCAAGGTTAGGAATTGTTTTGGGGTAAAGATGCAACAAGGACAATATCCAACATGTTGTTCAACTTGATCCAAGTTGATGGTATGAGGTAAGTTTGGAGAGTAATGAGATGAGGAAGTGTTACGTTGTGAGAGGTGCATAGATAGGAGATTTGATAAGTCTTGATGTTGGTTAATGTCATTCATGAGTATTTCTCTACTTGGAGATGGAGAAAGTGGAGGTTGTGTGTGGTTGTCACCTTGAGGTGAGAGATGAGTTTGAGCATGAAGCACACTAGCAACAGGTGGATTGATGGGTAAGTGAGGAAATAGGGGTTGTGTTTGAGATTGATTGATGCTTTGTGGTGGAATGGAAGCATTTCAAACATTAGTGTTACAAGAATCACTAAGTGAAAGTGAGTGAGATTGTAGTGAAACATGGTTTGAATGAGTGTTGGTAAGTTAACAAGAATCACTATGGCAATTTAGGAATATTAGGCAACTTAGGAATAATCACTAAGATGATGTGATTATGGATGGATGGACATTGTTAGAATACAAATCCAAGGAATGTTGGTGAGAATTAGGAAAGTACAGCTAGGTCTAGGAGAAAAAGGGCCAAAAAGCAAAAAGAAACAGTAAAATTCATGCTTCAGGTGGCCGATCCCCTTAATTGTATGGTCGGCCCCTTTAATTTTAAAAGGACTACCCTTTTGATTTAAGGGGGCCGCTACCTGGAAGGTCCAAAAAGTCCAGGTTTTTATTTTGTTTCAGGAAATGATAAAAAGGTGGACTGTTTTGTGGCCATTTTGCAGCAAGTCTTAGTTTTTATGGCAACTAAGACTACAATCATTTAGCAAGCAAGAAAATAGGCAAGCAAAGTCCTAATTTTGTTTTAAACATGATCAAGTCTAAGGGCATTTAGCAATTAATAACATGTAGACAAGCATGCAAGAAGGTAAAATAAAGCCTTCAAGAGAAACCATATTATACAAATAGTTTTAATACTCTTAATAGTTGTAATGCTCTTAAGATTTCTTAAACAAATACTATATGTTGTAAACACATTTAAGTAAGACTTGTGTTTGCATTTATAACTCTAGTGTGTGCCTATATGTAACAAATGTGGAGTAACGATTATTTCGACTCTAAGAAAAGAAAACCTAAGAAATAATCCAAGTGCTCCTTGATTTAATGTTGCTCAATCAAGATTATCAAAACGTATATTTGATTATATATTTTCGCCACAAATGTGAGATCATTATGCATGATTTGAAAAATATTTTTAGCATATATCAACAATGTATGAAAATAATTTTTTCATGTACTCCTAGTCGTGAGAAGGATTTTGTTAAAGTGTATTGGGACTTACATACACATATGTTAAGTAGAAAGTCTTAAACCTTGACTAAATCAAGGTTACGTAATTTTGTATATTAATTATCCTTTTGAAAAGTTCCCATTTTTGTGATTTTGTGCAAAATAGAATCCTAGACTCAGAAAAAAAATATAAAACTTTTACCTATTGTTAGATGGCCAGTCCCCTTAATTATATGGCCGACCCCTTTAATTTTAAGGGGACCGCCCATTAAGAATTAAAGGGGCCGCCCATCTAACGAATATTTTTTCCTTATTTTTTGATTTTGGCATTTTAATTTTGTTTGTAGCTCATTATTCTTGTTTACTCTTAAGTTCCTCATCAATCATTTATAGTAATGAGACATTTAATGAGAGTTTAATCAATTTGTTCCATCCTTCCTAGACCTAGACGTAATTAATTAAAAGGCTCACATTTGAGGGGTTTAGTTAGGATATCGGCAATGTTATCTTCCGATGAAACCTTTTCTATGGAAATATTTCCTTTTTGAACATTATCACGAAGGAAATGGGGACGAATCTCAATGTGTTTTGTATGAGAGTGTTGTACGAGATTCTTACTTAAGTCTATAGCCCCTTGGTTATCACACATTATAGAGATGTCATTTAACCTAATGTCATAATCTACGAGAGCTTGTTTCATCTATAGTGCTTGTTGACATGCCTTTTTGATGCTTACATATTCGGCTTCGGTAGTGGAAATGGCAAGAGCGGTTTGCTTCTTTGAAAACCAAGATGTTAAACAACATCCCATAAACGTGAAAATACCACTAGTGCTTTTCGGTCCACATAATCTCCCGCATGATCACATATATTATAGTTTCTATGCCAGACCCTTTAGGATACCTTAATTCTAAATGCGTAGTGCCTTTAACGTATCGAAAGATATGTTTAACCACTTCAATGTGAGAGGTTTTGGGATCCTCTTGGAAGCGTGCACATAGGCAAACACTAAACATGATATCCCGCCTACTTGCCGTTAAGTATAGTAAACTACCTATCATATCTCTATACTTGGTATTATCTATGAACTCACCTTCTTCGTCTTTTGTGAGTTTTGTCTCCGTAGACATAGGAGTTTTCATTGGCTTAGAGTCTTTTAATCCAAATTTTTTAAAGCATTTTTTATGTATTTTGATTGGTTAAAAAATATACCATCTTGTTAATGTTTTATTTGTAGTCCTAAGAAAAAATTTAGTTCCCCCATCATACTTATTTCAAATTCATCGTGCATGATCTTGGCAAAATCATCACACATTTCTTGACAAGTTGATCCGAATATAATGTCATCGACATATATTTGGACAATGATTAGATTGGATTCTTTCTTTTAAGTAAAGAGAGTGTTATCTACCATTCCCATGGTGTAATCATGTTTAATAAGAAAAGTTTTCAATCTATCATACCAAGCTTTAGGAGCTTGTTTAAATCTGTAAAGCGCTTTCTTGAGTCTATAAACATGATTAGGTTTTGCGATGTCAATGAATCTCGGAGGTTGTGCCACGTAAACCTCCTCATTGATAAAACCATTAAGGAATGCACTCTTTACATACATTAGAAATAATTTAAAGTCTAATGCGCATGCCTGGGCTAATAATATTCATATGGATTCTAGTCTAACTACGGGTGCATAAGTTTCATCATTATTAATTCATTCTTGTTGATTATAACCTTGGGCGACTAGCCTAGCTTTATTTCTAGTTACAATGCCATTTTCGTCGAGCTTATTTCTATACACCCATTTGGTTCCAGTAATGGTCATATTCATAGGATTAGGGACTAATTCCCAAACATCATTTGATATAAATTGGTTTAGTTCTTCTTGCATGGCCATTAACCAACTTTCATCTTTAAAAGCTTTATTTATATTTTTGGGTTCTATTGTTGAAACAAAACAAAAGAAATTACTTTTGTCTTGAGCTTGTGATCTAAGAGTTCTTTGATTTAGATTACCGATAACATTATCTAGGGGATGACTTTTAAATTCTTTAATGTTTATGATTTTATTATTTTCTACAGATTTATCTTCGAGATCATTGCCTAAGGATTTTGTTTTATTAACCTCAATAGCTTCTTCTTTGACTAAATCATCATCTTCCAATGGTGATGTTTTAGGTGGGGGAGGAGTTTCATCGAATGTCACATTTAAGGATTCTTCGACTTTCATTGTTTGTTTATTAAGAATTATATAAGCTTTACTATTTTGCGAATATCCTAGAAAAACACCTTCGTACGACTTTGGGTCAGACTTGGTGAGGTAATCTTTTGTATTAAGTGTGAAGCATTTGCTTCTAAATAATTTGAAATACTTAAGGTTTGGTTTTCTACCTCTTAATAATTCGTATGGAGTTTTTCCTAAAATACGTCTAATGGAAATTCTATTTATTATATATGTTAACGTATCGACCGCATTACACCAAAATTTTTGTGGAATAGATTGTTCATTTAACATGGTTCTACTCATTTCTTGTAGAGTGCGATTTTTTCTTTCTACTACCCCATTTGATTGTGGAGTACGAGGAGCGGAGAAATTGTGAGAAATCACATTTAAGTCACAATAGTTTCTGAATTGTACTTCATTATCAAATTCCCGACCATGATCCGTTCTAATTGACACTATAGAACATCCTAACTTATTTTGAATTATTTTACTAAATATTTCTTATTCTTCGAATGCTTCGGTTTTATTTCCTAAAAATCTAGTCCATGTATATCGAGAATAGTCATCTACAATTACTAAGGTGTAACGATTTCCTCCATAACTTCGTACGGAGGATGGGCCAAATAAGTTCATGTGTAATAATTCTAAGCATCTAGTTGTTGACACTATATTTTTGGCTTTGTGACTCGCGTGAGTTTGCTTTCTAATTTTGCAAGCGTCACAGAAATGTCGATCAAAATTAAGCTTAGGTAGATTTCTAACTAATTCCTTAGAAGCCAGTGATTGAATTAATTGCATATTTGCGTGACCTAATCTCCTATGCCATAAAGTGGAGTTTTCGTCTAAAGTTGCAAGACATTTTTTATCTTCCAGTTTATCTCCTAATTTCATTATATATAGCCCTCTTATTCTAATTCCTCTACCTATGACCTTTTCGTCTTTAATTATTTCGCTATCGTATTCGGTAAATACTACTTTATATTTATTATCACATATTTGACCAGCACTAAGCAAGTTAAATTTTAAATTATCTACGTGCTCAGCATTTTCAATAATTAGGGAGTCATGAGAAATCGTACATTTGCCTATGATGTTACCGCGTAAATTGCTTTTGAAAATGACGTTCCCTCCGTTATACGCTTTGTATGTAGAAAACAACTTTCGGCTACCCATCATATGTTTCGAACATCCACTATCTTTAATCCACTCGTCAGGCTCTAAGTTTATTCCTAAGCATATCTCATTTGATGCTTGAGCTACAAGACAAGTTTCCTCTTTAGCCTCATCTTCGCCACTATCACTTTATGCTCCTCCAATAAACGCTCTTTGATTATTGCTTCTTGGCGACTTTGGACATTCTCCGATAAGGTGATTCGGATCTTCACATCTAAAGCATTTTCTTTCACTTTTACCATTTTTGTCATTTCTACTTCTTTGAAATGACTTTATTTTGTCTCGTGGTTGTCTTACAAATCTTCCTCGTCTTTTGAAGAATTTCTTGAATTCTATTAACGACATGGCGTATTCTCCGTCTTCACTATCGGAAGTCAAACTATCTTCAACACTTGATTCTTGTTTTGGCTTTTTTAAGGCAAGAGATCTATTTTGTTCTCTTTTGCCTTTAACCATTTCAGAGTCTTTCTTAATTATTACTTCATAAACTTTCAAGTTTCCAATAAGTTCATCAAGTGATAAAGATTTTTAAATCTTTTTTGAATTCATCAATAAGCCTTAACCTTTGCACGCCAATTAAGATGAAGTTGCCCTAAGAAATTTCCTAAACATAGTTCTTGCAATAAAAACCTCATCAAGAGCTTTTAGACTAGTAATAGATAGTTATAAAATCAACCCAAGCATTATCTATCGATTCTCTTCCGGAACGTAAATTGTTTATATTATTGGCACAAGAAATCTATTTTATTATCTTTGACATGACTTTACCTGGTGAGTGATTAATAAAGTTCCCAACTTTCTTTTTGTGGTTTAATACATAAAAATTCTTTCATATTCTTTACGTGGTAAAGCATTATAAATTACCATTTTAGCTTTATTATTTTTAGCAAGTTTCTTTTTAAGATCATCGTTTTGTTTATCAAATGGTACAATTTCATCCTTTTTAGTTTCGGGATTATTTTGAATAGGAGGAAAATCACCATAGGTAATAACATGCCAAAGATCTAGATCTTTTGATTTCACATAAGTTTCGAATCTATTTTTCCAATAAATAAATCCATCACTTTCAAATAGTGGTGGTCTTTGCATATAATGCCCATCTAAATGATTTTTTCGATCCCATAGATCGATCAAGTTTCAAAAAGATTTCATAGATCGATTCAAGTTTTAAAATACAATTTATTTTAAAAATCTTGTTTGACGTGGCTCTGATACCAATTGTGGAAAACTAGAAGGGGGGTTGAATAGTTTACCGCTTTTTAAATTAATGTTATGTTTGTTTATAAAAACTTAGATTCGATTTTATGTGATATCAATATGTGCACAATTTGAACACCGCAAGTAAGTAAATAAGTAAATAAGACAAGAGATAAGAGTTAGAAAGATCAAACCACAACACAAGAATTTATAGTGGTTGGGTAACGAAGCACCTCTTCGCCCTACTCCACTCCCCGAGCACCAAACTCGAGAGTTCTCTTCACTATGTCAACAAACTCCCTTTAGGCGAAGAAAACCGTACACGACTTTGCTTACACCAATTTCCGACACTAAGAGAAATGTTGAGTTCTAATCCTAGCTAGAACCAATCTATCACGACTAACCACACTACTTCACAACAACTCACAACTTTACTTCAATTCACGACTTCTCTTCGCTTCACAACTTCTCTTCTCTTCACAGCCAAGACACTACTACGATCACACCAATCTAACACTACTTACAAAGATCACCCCGATCTAACTATACTTACAATAATAACCACAATCTACTTAATATATACAACTACAATACACACCTTCACAATATACACAAATGATTTACAAGATCTAACACAACTTCACAACAACACCAACTAAACTATAACACTTCTTGACTTGATGATAAGAAGTATTATTCTCTTGCACTTGAAGAATTAAGCTTGGATCACTTGGAAACAAAGCTTTATGATTAAACGATCAAAGGAATGAAAGGAGAGTATAAACTAATTTAGAACAGAAAGAGAGTGTGTGCAAAAGATGAGAAAATCAGTGGGGAATAGTCCAGTATTTATAGGCCAGCT
Organism: Tanacetum coccineum; assembly: GCA_026074375.1. Taxonomy (NCBI): domain Eukaryota; kingdom Viridiplantae; phylum Streptophyta; class Magnoliopsida; order Asterales; family Asteraceae; genus Tanacetum; species Tanacetum coccineum. The sequence goes on along the minus strand of BQNB010111431.1, from coordinate 3,207 downwards.
AAGCTGGATCGGTCCCTTAATTCGTGTTCCTGTCCCCTTAAAATTAATGGGGCCGCCCATTATAATTAAGGGGGTTGCCCATGCTTGACACTCCCTTTTTGATCTTTTCTAGGAGAGGTGTTTTATGGAATAATTCTAGCCGTTTTTGGGTAGAAAATTTGAATTCAAAATATTTATTTGAATAAAATATTTCTTTTAAATCTAAAAATGTTTTGTAAAAGATATAAAAATGTTTGTGTCATTTTTATAAAAAGTGTGAGGTTAAATAAAAAATCCTTTGATCATGAAATGCATTAAGCATTTGTTTATTCATACCTTTAAGTGATTAAAATTTTGAAATGAAAATTTACTACTAATTACTTGTTTACATTTAATTTTTGATTAATCGTTTTTACATTTTCTGATAATCAAAACGTAGACAGATCGAAAAATATTAATAACATTTTTAGGCATTATTTCTATCAACAGATTCCCTATCCTAGGTTTATATATATTCTACTTGAACATATGATGCCTGAATATGATAATGAGGAGCTCACCATAAACCACACTCAGGTCTTCAGTGTTCACAACTGGACACTGAAGCTAAACCAACCCAAAGAACCTCCCTTCACTACCCACATAATGCCATCTTCAAGTAGATGTGTCTGCCTGTAGGTCTCTAAAGCTCTAAAACCTTCCTCACAAACTAAGGAGGTTCCCCAAGGCAAAAAGCCTGAAGCTAAAAGTAGACGTAGAAGAAAACAATCTTAAAAACACACATCTGAGTCCCAGATTAAGGCATCCAAATCCAAAAATGGCCAATCAAAAAATAAACTAAGTCCAGTTCGGCCAAGGACAAAAGTCCAAGCCATCCTTCACCTCCCACTCTACTGGTTGGTGAAATGCATAAAGAGGCACAACAAGCAGTTGGTGGCCTAACATCTTTAGGGGCCACCAGTGAAGAAGGAGCCCACCCTCAGCTCAGTAGTGGTAAGTCTGTATTTAACTCTTATTGAACCTGTTTAATCAGCTTCTTTCATTTGCACTCTGAGTCTGCATCAGGACATGATGCTTCAGCAGATTCCACAACTGAAGCTGATCCTAGATTATTTGCTCCTAATGATTCCATATCTTCATAACAGGATATGGATGAAGGAACCAAAAACTATTTACTTGATCACATATTTGCAGGGTCTAATCTAAGTGTTCTTGTAGATAAAACCAAATCTGCTGGAGATGGGTTAAAAACTGCCCACACTGATTCAAGTACAAATGAGGAATCCAGAGCTGATGATATCTCGAAGAAAATAAAGCTGGAGGACTTATCAGAATTCTTGAAAGACACAAGATATGCATTCTTTACTCCTGACTCCCCACAAGATGACCCCATCATTGTTACAGATGAGAGTGAAGAAGGGGAAGCTGACAAAGAAGACACTCATGATACTTCTCATGATATGCCTGAAGACACTTCAGTCCCACCTTCTTCATCTCCAAAATTAGCTTAAATTCAAGAGTTAATGGCTCAGGTTCAATTACTTAGGTCCTAGAAGGATGAGCTGGAACAACAAAAGGCAACAGCTAAAGCTGAAGTTGCCTTACTAAAGACTAGGTCCTCATATCCAGACGTCAACCAGCTTACTACTCTTCTGGTAACCTCTTTAAAGACTGAACTCTCCAAACTCTTGGCCTCACATAACTTTGCTAGCTGCTTACCAACTGACCTAAAAGAGCTCCCTTTAAAATTCACTGAATTATCTGGAGAGATTAAAAAGCTAAATTAGCAAGTTAAGAATATGGAAATCGAGCTACCTGGGAACTTAAAACAGATTCCACAAAACTTGAGACCTTCACTTCCACTATCTCCAGTCTTACACCCAGTTGCCTGAAAGATTGAAGAACATTCAATGGGAACTTCTAGTAGAGCTTCAAGCTTTACCAATTCTAGTTTCTTTAGTTCAGAAATAGCTCAAGACTTTAGATTCACTTCCAAGTCTTACAAGGTTACTGAAACCTTGAACAGGTTTGCCACTGTGGTGGAAAATGCATCAGAAGCTACGACAAAAAATGTTCCTTCAGCAGGCCAAGCAACCGCTTCACCTGCTGAGGGGGAGAAGAACACCAAGGATGCTGAAACAAACTTGAAAGATGAATTAGTTGATCTTTTGGGCACAAATGTTGTGACACAGTACTACAACAAGAAGTTACTCTTTGATATATACTATGACAAGATGCTGAAAAGAAAGAAAAGCCCTAAGATCACAAACTATGAAATTCTCACAAAGAAAGGCCCTATCACACTGAAAATATACAAGGAAGACGTGTCTGAAGAAGTCATTTCAAATCTCAAGGTCAGTGATCTACATTTGGCTGAATGGAGAGAAGTAATACAAGCTTGTCCAGACAAAAGTAAATAAGGATGGAAAACCATTTATGATCTGGTAAAGACAAGATTAAATCAGCTGACTCAAACTGAACAAGAACTCAAGATTGACTTAAACAAACCCCTCAAAGAACAAGATCCTCTGAATAAGCTAAATGAGTTAGCTAACAAGAAAAGAAAAAGAACCAGTGACTTAAAAGACCATTCCAAGTCAACAAAGAAACACAAGTCATTAAGTTCAGCATAAAGAAGAGGTTCATTAAACAACAAAGACAGTAGAATGGAAACCATTTGTAATAACTTTATCTTTTGTAAATGTATTGTAATGAAAGTTAGAACGAAAGGCTATCAGTTTATGTTGTTTAATTTATATCAGTTGTTTAAGAAGAAGTTGTTTTGCTTACTTACAACTAATTTTAACTTAGGCTATTTATATATTCAAATAAAGGGAGATTGTTAGGTTAAGTTCTTGAGCCCTTCAGTCTTTCAGTAGATTTAAACATAAAATCCCCTAAGTGTTTCTCAAGCTGAAGTCTTTCAGTTTGAGTCACTGAAGTTTCTTCAGCGTCAGCTCTTCAAGTCCTTAGAAGATTGAAAAGTATCTTCACTTCAGTGTATGCAGTGGTACAAAAACTGAAGAAGGACTCTTGGAAAGAGCTTCAGTTTAGCTTGCTTGACAATTCTAAGCTGAACGTTGTCTATCTCCGTAACAGAAGTTGAAATGTGTTGTTTCACTTCTAGAAGGTTTATAAGGCAGGAAAAGATTGCTTTATGTCAAAAGGAATAAAGCAATCTCCTTGGGAAATTTTACTTCTAAAGTTGGTATAGAAGTACAACAACTT
>BQNB010111430.1:4569-22351 GCA_026074375.1 Tanacetum coccineum | reverse complement strand
AGATGGAGGAAATTAATTGTTTTTATATTTTATTTGAAAGTGTCCTCACTATTATATTTATTTTTATTCTATTGGTTCAACATTACCAAACTTGAGAGACAAACATTAGAGGATCTCTATCCTATTTTAACCAAGTCCTAAGATTGAAGCATTAACCATTAGTGATTTTAAAATTTTAATTGAGCATATTAATAAGTTTAATGATTCTCATGCTTATCTATACTTGGTCATTATACGTTCAACGGTCATGATACGTTCAACAAAAAATAAAGATCGATCTGGCAAGCGGTATGTTGGTCCATGCTATATTTGGTGTGGCGTTTTCGAAACAACATAATATTTAAAAATAAAGTTTCAAACCTGACCACGGTTTGCGACGAGTTACAAGTCCTTACCTTCTATTGGGTGTCGCATAGAGCTAAAGGAGCAATCACTTCTTGGATAGATTGGTGTTCAGACCCGGTAATAGCTTGAAAGTTTAGTATCCTTTGTTTCAACGTCTTGTATTGGTAGCAGGTCGTTCTAAGTTTTTGGTCTCTTTTTCCTTGGAAACGAGGTGGATGGTTAGAAGTGTCTCCAATTATCATTTTAAGTCTTCCATGCAAGCTACTCGACTTTTACTTCCGTTTAGTCATTTTCTATCTTTTCTTTTGTTTTTGTTTTCTATAGTGGGTTCTTTTAGTTGGTTTATGTTGGGTCTTTGGAGATGCCGGTGTCATTAGATTTTTTTGTTGTAGCTTTCACGGCATTGTCCTCTTTTGTTCTTTTTACTTGTATATCAATATATTTAACAAGCAAAAGAACCCGCGCGTTGCGGCGGAGCTAATTTTTTTTCCGAATAATTTTTTTTACGTTTCGGGGGTTTTTTTTGGGCGATGCGTTATGGCGGTTCTAATTGTTAATATTTTCTTTTTTTGTATGATTCGGGGAAAAAAAATTGCGTTGGGACGGGCTAATTTTTTTCCAAATATTTTCTTTTTTTGGGACGGTTTTGTAAATTTTTTTACGGGAATTTTTGTGTAAGAAAATCGTAAATAGTTAAAAGGTGAGGGTCCGTTTTGTATTTTTTTTTTACTTTGGGCCAGATTTTGGCTATTTTTGGGTTTTTTTTTGGCTAATTTTTTCCAAAAAGTTATTGGAAGTAATTTAATTGCTTATGGTGGCAGGGCCGGTCCCGATGAGGCTAATGAAATATGCCCTCGGTATATAAAGCAAGGCTCGATTTTAGGTTTTTAGAATATGATCGTGCCAGTTCAGTATTCTTATTTGACTAAAATGAGAAATAATTTGGGTTGTAAACGAACCAGAAGAACACGGACGGAGCCATGTTTATGTGCGTTCGTTTAATTTTAACTGGATAAATAAACGAATACGATTGCTTACAACCTTAAACGAACAAATTTTCTTGTTCATGTTTGTATATTAAAAAATAAGGTTGTTCATGTATGTTCACTAAGCACTAAACGAACATAAACAAATGAAAATATATGAACATAGACTAATAAACATAAAATTAATAAAAATATACATAATATTGTGTTTAAAAAAAGTTTTTTTGTTAAAACAAAGTAATTTTAAAAGTATAAAATAAAACGATACGATATATGAATAAAGACAAATTTTCTTACCGAGCAATTAATGCAATGTTCGGTTAAGTTATTTAATAAATAAACGAATATAAACGGACTTTTTACCAAGCAGTTAATGCAATGTTCAATGAAAATATTTCATGAATATCATAATTTTCTTAAATTAATTATTTTTTTCATGTGTACTTGATCGAAGCAATATATAATATCTTATTTTTTATCATTTCATTTGTAAAATAAATAACTTTTGTAATTTTTTTCCCTCCTACTTTATGCATACAATTAAAAAAAAAGCAAAATAATTAAAAAAAAAAAAAACCAAAATCGGGCTGGCCCAAAATAAGAGCCCGTTACTGTAGCACTGTAGATCCACTGTCAAAACGACAGTGGATTTGTCCGTGAATATGTAATATAGTAATTGTGTTGCCATTCAAAAAAAAAAATGCTTATCTACAATTCTACATACAATTGTTTACGCTAAGATATAGAAAATAGATGAATTTGGCCCAAAAGTAGTTTCAATGGGCTTTATTGGTTATCTATTAAAAAATGGATGGATGATTATTAGAAGCCAACTTTATTGATCGACATGAGTAAAATAGAAAACGTTATCTTGAATAGAGTCGAATAAACGCCTTTTATGAACTAACGTTCTACAATTTAGCTAATTATGACATTAAAAGACTTTCTAGAACTTGAATCTACAAATGACTGGTTTGGAACAAGAAAACAAAGAATCTTAAACTCTATCAATGCTTTTAAAAAGTTATTGGAAGTAATTTAATTGCTTATGGTGGCAGAAATCGTTTCTGTTGGAGTATGAAACAGTGATATTTATTTGTAGGGATAATTCTATATTTACTCAATGAAAACCTCAAAATGTCTTACCTTACTTATAAATGAATTAGTAAATAGGGTACTCGCGCAATGCGACGACGGGTACCCAATGACTAATTTTATGGCGAATAAATATTTTTCATTTATACGGCTACGGCGGCGGCGGGTATCCATGTGATCCGACGGATTACTTTTGTAAAAGGAAAAGAAAAATGTTTAACGATATAAAAAGCTTATACATAAACACTTTATTTACTTATGGTTTAACCAATTAGACATTTTTAGTTTTGAAAAGTAATAAAAAATCTCTTAAAATTATGCACTTCAATATTAGTTTAAATTGTAATAATAATCTAATGTTGGACTTAACAATCGATTTGCCCGTAGGTAAACACCATGTCATTATGCTATATAATGTAGTACTAACAAATACAAGATGTGATGTATGTCGTTCAACTTTATGAAAGAACTCAAATAATCAAGTTTGCAATTTCTAAATTTTAAGTCACTATAAAATACTACAGTACTTTAGAATTTCAGCAATTTATTTATTACATTATTTACAAAAGAATTTTGAACAAATTAATATAATGAATTTAATAAAAATTTACATAACAAAATTGTAACATAAGACAATTAACCAAGAATTTGCTCAACAAAATTAGCCAAAAAAATTTTAAAAATTGGCAAAAGTTAAACACCGAAATACAAAAATTAAATCTACACAAACTTTACAAGAAAATTTACATAAACTTTAAATAACAAAATTTACACAATAAAATAAACAATATACTTTTAGATCTACACAAACTTTACAAGTCACGGTTTCCGGCGGTTGTAGGGAGGCCGCGGCGGTAGAGGAAAAATTCGGCAAAATCTAAAATAAATAAAAATCTATTAAAAAACTATAAAAATATGTTGAACAAATAGGTCTATATGACTAAAGAATAAACCTAAAATTCAATATATACAAATAATAGTTTAGAAAGCATACCTCATGAACAAGCAAAACCATAATGATTAAGGCAACATTGCTGAAAAATGACATACAAATTGAAAAAGGTTAAAAAGACAAAATACATGAACAAAAATATTAGAACAACACTATGAAAATAGAGTAGATGCCTTGGTTTCGTTAATTATAAGTTTTATATAAAAGACAGCAATGCCTCATTAATGCTACTCGGGTCAACCTATCGGCCGAAACCCGTCGGAATCTTGCAGAACCCGCCGGACAGAAAACCCAATGATCCGGCTCAGACTACACCTTAAAATACATATAATATAATAAAATATCAAATATATAGTAAGGATAGTCTGAAAGCAGAGTCAATGATACCGAGAAGTAGTATAGAGCTTTCCCGGGTCGTAAATCCCCAACGAGGCTGGAATGGTAAATCGATACGAATGAATTGATGATTTGAATTGAGAAACAGATGATTTTGATTTTTAACTATACGGATAAATCCTAAACTACGGGAGCATAAATAATGGCCAATGAAATCCTAAGAAATCTACGGGGAACGTAATTAGGCTAAAAATACTTAACTAAAATAATTAAAACTATTAAACTAAATTAAACATGCAATTATAGACTACCGGGAATTAAATCGCAAGCTAAAACTAAAAATTACAAAAATAAAGTCATAAAATTAATTTTAAAATTTAAATAAATTGAAAATATTCTAACTTAAAAGAAAATGTAAAAATTTTCAAAAACGGAGTTCGAAAACGAACAAAACGGTAAGAAACGAAAAATCCGGGCTCGTAAACGGGCCCGGAACTGAATTTTTAGCAAAAATTACCCTACATAAGTTTTTATATTTTTAATATAAACTAACTGATTAAATAAAATTTTATTAAAAAGAAAAATATTTTTTTGTTAATTTTTGTATTTTTTATGAATTTTTTTAAGATTAAAAACTAATTAAAACAAAGAAAATAAAAAATAAAAGTCTAAAAATTCTAAAAAAAATCAGATTAAATAAAGAAAAAGTTAACAAAACTAAAAATGTAAAAATGCCCAAAAGTTACTGTTTGAATTAAAAGTAATTAAACTAATTAAATCTAAACCTAATTTAAATTAATTAAATTAAATAAACTAACTAAAGTTAACCTAAGGGACTAACAGTGAAAAGGACACAAGGACAAACGGGGTAACAGGCTAACTAACCACAGGGACTAACAATGCTAACTATAAAAGACAAAATTACACAAATGATCCCTGAAGTGGGACCCCGATTGCAAGGTGGGTCCAAAGTGCTTATTATCAAAAAGCCAAAGAATCAAAGTTGTAAAGGGGCTTGAGGGGAGCATTTTTCATAAAAGGCACATAAGCTGAATTGAACTAAATAAGCTAGAAACTTAGCTTTTTGGACTGACAGAAACTAATAAGCTTATGAGCTTAATTTACTTGGCTTTTTGGGATTAAGCTAACAAAATAAGCTAAACTATGGGGGACAGATAAATAGGGATAGGGGAGTCCTAATTATAAGCTAAGGAAGTCTAATAAGCCCTAAAATAAGCTGAACTAAGAATAAGCTATATTGACAGTTTTAATAAGAAAACAGAAAAAGTGCTACTTTAAGCCTAGAATAAGCTAAGCTAAAAAGGGAGATAAGCTATGAACTTTTGGGGAATTAAAGGGCTAGTAATAAGTTATAAAGAAAAGCAAAAAGATCCTAAGGCTCAATACAAAATAAGCTAAATAAGCTATGCTGAAAATGGTGCTCAGCACCAGGGGAGCTCAAACAGTGAGCTAGGGGGCTTTTTGGGTTTATGCAAATAAGCTCTCAAGTGAATTTTACCCAAAAGCAATCCCAAACAGATTGAAAAGGGACACCAATAAGCTAGTTTCCAAAATTTTAGGGATTAAAAATCATTAAAAGCTGCTGATATTGAAGCTTAAAAGTCAAGGGTTTTAGAAATTTTCATATAGCATACTTTGACTTATTTGGTCAAATGAAAAAGGGCAGAACACATGGCTTTTAAAGGGGTCTTTTGTGACTACAATAAGCTCAAAAATGAGCTGCTTAAGCTGTCTAAGCAGCTTAAGCTTTTGAGCTTATTTTCCTTGTAAAAATCTTGCCAGAAAGTGAATATTCACTAAAATCTAAATTTTTTTTACTAAAGGTTATGATTTCTTTAGCCTAATTAAGCACACACACTCAGCCAAAGGTGGCTGAGTGTTTGTAACCCATGACACTTCCAAAATAACCCATTTTAGCTTTTTACCAAACACCCCTTTAAATAAGTCGAAGTCTTTCTTTTACTTATTTTTTTTAACAATTATTAGGGTAAATGATTAATAGTGACAACAGGGTGTTAAAGAAACAAGGTAACACAAATTTGCTAGATTAATAAGGGATTTAAGAGCCGAATTTTATTGAAAATAACAAGAAACTCAACTTCAACTCCAAAACTTGAATTAGAATTTTAAAAACAGTACAATACACTTGAAAAGAAAGCTGGAAATCGAAATTACAAGTTGATTAAAATTTAAATAAAAATAAGCTAAGAAAAAAAGTGATTATAAGTAAGGTTTAAACAATTTAACACATTCTTACACAATTTTAAACAGAATTAAAAGGCTTATATTAATCTTTAAATTTCGACAGTGACAAATTTCAATTTTTCAAAGAAAAACTCTTAACTTTCATTAAAATTTAAGATATTACAACATAAACTTTTTAAAATACAACTGAAGTACAATAATGCTTAAAAGAAATACTTAAATTAAAACTAAACTAAAAAACATAAGAAAAATAAAAAAATGGTCCCTTGACTTCGGCTTGGTCTCTTTTAATTTATAGAAGTCTCTCCTCTTCTTGTTGTGTTTGTTGTGTGTGTATGAAGCTCAGCTAACATTCCTAGCCCTAGGATTACATTTGTGCTTCTTTTTTATCAATCTCACACCATTGATGTTGCTCGGGCTTGGTGAGATTGCCAACATGGCAAGATTAAGAGGTAGTGGAAGGTGGGTTTAGGTTGGGACTGGATTAAGGGAAGGTTGGGTAAAAGAATGGGGTGTCTCTCGTGATGGTGGGGGGTTCAAGGGGTTTGGCGGGAAAGAGTGTTGAGGGGTGAGTGTTATTGGTTCACAGGTTTTAAAAGTTTCATTTGCCCAGAAAGAAACCCTAAAGTTCCAGCTCTTTTCCATTTCTTTTGTTTCTCTTTTTTTAGTTATATACGAGTTTGGAAAGTTGGCATAAACAGCCCTTGTGTTTTATAGAAAAGAGTTAAAACAAGTTTAACACTATGGCAGTTTTGGCCCTTTGATTTTAAAAGAGAAAAGGAGTTTGTAAAATATCAGTTTCAGTCCCTCTCTTTATTTATTTCAATTTTCTTTATAAAACATAGTTTAAAAATGACATTTTGGACCATTTGGTCTTCTCAGTCTTAATTAATATTCTATTTGGGGCTTTCACGGCCACGCAGATGGGTGGGAGATTGCAAAACAACAGTATTCTTCAATTACGGCATCCGTTTTGACAGTTAATACTTGTTGAGTTGACTTTGACTTTGATTTTTGGTCTTTGGCTTTGCTTTTGGTTTGTCCTTCGCAGCTTTTCCATTCCGAGTACGGTTTGTTGTTTTGCTTTGTTTTTCGTCCTTTTCTTGGTTATCGTTCCTGCACAATACATTTAGCAAAACAAGGCGTATTATTTGCATTTTAGGTCGTTTTTGGTTATTTCTAGTCGTTTTTAAAGGTAAAAGGTATAGTGTTTTACGCAGTATACAAAATCCCCCATACTAGGTATTGCCGTGTCTCAGAAAGCTATGAAGTAAGCATTCACGAAAACTAATACTATTGACCCCCTCCGTATACTAAATGTGAAAAGTAGCAAAGTGTTTGTCAAAGGAAAGAATCAATAGCTTTGACAAATCCCGATTAACACCATTATTTTGTATGTACATTGACTACTCTAAATTTTTTTTTTGGATTTTTGATGTTTGTCTTTCTTATTTAACTCACAATGGGATCATAGAGTGAGAAAACGTCCATAGAATGATATACGGATGTCTGACGAGAAAATTTCATCGTCCGATTTTTCAATAGTTCTTAAGCAAAGCAATTACGACGTTTCATTGTCGATTTTAAGTTTAGGTGTAAAGCCCTCATACTTATGAATTGTGAACTTTTGAACTCCGCATGGATAATGATTAAGTGTGTGTGCATGATTTAACTCAACATAGATCAACTTATTCTCATAGGTCACAAAATGAATCGTGACTCAAAGCAACAATTTATTAAGACTTTGCACTTGATTTTATACGGTACTTCAATTTTATTATTATTATTTTTTTTTTTTTTTTTTTTTTTTTTTTTTACGTTTTAAAGCTAGGAATTCGTTTGCTTAGTTGAACACCTACTAGCTCGCTCCTAGTAGGATATCTACAAAACCAAGTACGGTGTTATTAGTTTGAATACCCACCCCGTTGATAGCGTAGTGGGAAATAACATCATCACCTTCTTCCGATATGGGCTAAGGATTAGGCGTGTCTTAGTTTGAACCCTCACCTGACTTTCTTCCAAGTGAGTATCACGCACACAAGTCCCCTAGAAGCAAAGATGTCTTAGTTTGAACCCCCACTCGTGGTTAGCGAGTGGGATTATCACGGACACATCTATTACTTGCTCCATATAATCTCAAAATGTATGCTTTATTGGAATTAAAATCTTTTCAAAACTTTTTGCTTTTAAAGAATAAGTCACAATTTTGAAGCTTTTTCTGAAAACATAGATTGACTTAGCCGAATTAAATCGACACGTATGATTAGGCGGATTAGAAGGCTTATGGGAGAAAATGAACACAAGTTATTTATATAAGTTTTTTAGACGAATCTGGCTTGACATCATAAAAAATTATATTTAACTCTTCATTTCTCGTTCTTCTCTTAGAATTCAAAGTTAATAGGAATTCGTGAATGCTTTGGCCTAAAAGAAATAGCTAGGCTCAACAAGCCCGATCGAGTCAAATCTTTTAATCTTACTCCTACCCAAAGACAAAAACACTTATTCTATTTTTGAAATTTTTTAATTTTTCATTTTTTTCATTTTTTTTTTTTTTGTATTTTTTCAAAAAATTTGGTGTAAAATCGGATTGCTATGATAACAACGCTGCAGCAAAAATCAAATCGAAGATTCCCCCCCATTACTAGAACTAAACATGTCCTTCGATGTTTCAAAGGGGTTATACGTAAATCTAAGGACGTTTATGCAGTTTTGCCAAAAGATAATCGTTAGTCGATAGATTGATAATGAATTACCCAAATTGAAGCTGAGTGGATGTGAAGCTCGAGTAAAAATGACAGATCGAGAGCTTCACAATCCGGGCATACTGGACTATACAAAGGCACTACAGAACACGGGTATGGAAAATATAACCCTTCTCACACAAAAAACACTTATTTATTACATATACGGTAAGCATGGGGTGCCCTCCACGAAGCGCTGTTAGGGTCCCGATGCTTGTCCCGTCCCCCGAATTTATTGGTCCATGGGGAACGTTTGGAGATCCGGACAACCTCGGTGTTATGTCCCCTCCAAAGTAATGTTTGATTCGTTGACCATTCACTTTAATGTTGGGCCCGGAGTTTTGAGACTAGCTCGCGGTTTGCCTTAAGGAAAAACTTGGACAACGGGTGAATGGTCCAAGACCACGGATTTTAATTTGCCGAGAAATATTTCAGTCTAGATTGAAGAGGAGGACACGTTCTCCAACGGTGAAAACGCTGTTTTTGATTCTTGCATCGTGTATCCTTCTTGGTTTTCTCTTTATAGATCCGAAGGAATTTCCGTAGGCCCTGATCACGAAAGTTCATTTAGTTCATTCAGTTGAAAACTTTCTGTGATCACCGCTGTTTGAATAATCAAAATTTGTATGCTTGTGAGCCCAGAGGCTTTGTGCTCTAGCTCGAATCGGTAGTGACATGCCTTCCCGTACACTAGCTTGTATGGAGTTACACCCGATGGGTGTTTTGTACGCGTGCGGAAGGCCCATAAAAGCATCATCTAATTATCCGCCAGGAGGCTCGATTTTCTCCCACGGTTCTCTCAAGAAATACGTTTTAACCACGATTTGACACATAAATATTGCCCCACTTGTTTAGTGGGTGAATAGCGTGAGAGTCGATGAGTTACTCCATACTTTAGCATGGACTTTTGTAAATTGGTCGTTGCAAAAGTGAGTTTCCGCGATCCTTATGATAGTCGGGGTGCACCAAATCGAGAAGAAGAGAGTTTTCAAAAATTTACAGACAAATCGGGCATAATTGGTGGGAGCGCCTTTGCTTCGGACCATTTAGACTAATAGTCAACAGCCACGTGTATTGTACTTGTTTCCTCTTGAAGACGGGAACGGCCCCATAAAATCAATGCCCCAGATGTCAAAGATTTCGCAAACTTAGATGGAGTTTTGTGGCATCTCATCACGTTGCGTAATTTTTCCTTGACGTTGACAAATGTCACAACGGGTGACAAAGTCATGGGCATCCTTGTAGATGGTGGGCCAATAGAATCCTGAATCAAAGATTTTTCTTGCTGTGTAGTTGGCACCATAGTGTCCCCCAGTAGGTCCACTGTGAAAGCTTTGAGAATGTTAAAGATTCTTGGCTGAAAACAAACGTCTTATCACCCTGATCAGCACAGATCTTAAACAGGAAAGGATCATCCCAGAACACAGTGCTTGACATCCTTGAAGAATTTATTTTTTTGTTGGATGTTCATTCCCTTGATAGCAAACTTCCCCGCATGGTAATTTGCAAAATCTTGCAAGACCATGGGGTACTTTGATCTTGAAGAGCAATCGAACCAAGAGTCTCGAGAGGAAATGCTTCATTGATTTCTTTGTTCTCGAGTTTGTCTTGATGCGGATTTTCGAGTCTGGACAGATGATCGGCGGCGAGATTTTCAGCTCCTTTTTTGTCTCGAATTTCAATAGTCAAACCTATTGGAGATTTAAGATCAACCGCATGAGTCTTGCTTAGCATCCTCTTTTTGGCAAAGAGATACTTGATGGCAGAGTGATCAGTATTACACTATGCTTTTTGACATGACAAGATATGAACGAATACTTCTCAAAGGCATACACTCAGCAGTAATTCTTTTTCTGTAGTAGTGTATGAGTTTGAGACCTCGTTTACTTAGTCTTGTAGCATATGTATAGGTTGAAAATGCTTGTTTTTCTTTGCCGGGAGCCCCAATTGGAAGTCGCTAAGCATCGCCACATCAGTTCAAAGGTAAGTCCAAGTCGTGGAGCAATTAGATCAGGAGCCTCGTCAATTTCTTTTGGAGTGTGTTAAAGGAATCGAACACTCTTCAGAAGACAATCGGAGTCTCTTTTTCACAGCAAATTGAGTCATAGGTCGGGCAAATCTGTGAGAAGGGGTTCCCCCCCCCCCACTCCCCATGAAGTGAATCGCGGTATAATCCGGCGTGCCCAAGGGATACTACAAGAGGACAACTTTGACTGAGTGGTTGAGGGGAGTTTAGATATTACTTCGACTTTAGCTTCTATCAACTAAGTCAGACTTAGGAAATTTTATGTCCGAGATCATGGCCTTCCTTTACCATAAAATGGCTATTTTCCAAGGTTTAGAGACAAATTGGTGTCTTTCACACCGTTTCGTAAAATCTTTTCTAAACGGGTTAGGCACGTGGAGAAAAGAGTCTCCATAGACGAAAAGTCATCCTTGTACATACTTCCATCGTTTTTTTACATTCATATCGTGGTGATTGCATCATAATATTTGGAACGTGCCCGGGCATTGATAGCACAAAAGGCATGCGCAGTTACGGCAAAAGTTCAGTATGGGCATGTGAAGGTTGTCTTTTCTTGGATTTTTGGGTTCCAATGGGGATCTGAAAGTAACCGAGTAAACCTCGAGGATAAACAGTAGATATTCATTTATGCATAGTCTCTCGAAGCATTTGATCCATGAATGGTAAAGGGAGTGGTCTTTGGGTGGCTTCATTAAGTTTTCTGTAATCATTACCATACTCGCCATCCCGTGAACATCGAGTAGGAATCAGCTCATTTCTCATTTGTGATGACTGTCATACCTCCTTTTTTTGGTACACAGTGTACGGGCTCACCCAAGGGATGTTCAGAGTTTGGGGTAAAATCAGTGATCCAGCGTCTAGGAGTTTTTCAACCCTCCTTTTTTATAAAATCGTGAATTTTTGGTTTAACCTTCTCTGGACTTTGCACAGATGGTTCTAGTCCTCTTATTAGATTTTTGTTATCGAGTACAAATTCCGGGCTTAAACACCCTTTATGAGCACGGAGAGGTCAAGCGATGCTCGGCTTGTGGGACTTGAGTAACCTTTAATGAGCTGCCATTTCTCTTCTTTTAATGTCTTTAAAGCAAATTATGGAACAGGCATTGTTGTCGCCTTCTAAAAATGCTGTATTCAGATGAGGTGGTAGTTCCTTTGGTCACTTCGGGAGGTTCATTAACGAAGATTCATAAAGCTTTAGCTTCACAGATTTTGAGTCTTTCTATATTCAGCATATATTATTTCTTCGGTTCATGGATTTGGGAGGGGGGTGGTGGTTCACTGTCAAAATTGCTTCTAGATCAGGATTGTCCCCTCAGGATCCTGTTAAGTTGGTCAACTTCAGAGAAGTTGATCTTCTTTTGAGCAAGAAACGAATCTGCTTCTTCCCATAAGAGCGAGAATGTCTCACTGTCCCCGAAAGGGAGTGTGAGGTTGGAGATGCAGTAGAAACAATAGGGTCAGAATTTGGAAGTTAGGGTTGCACTCGCGACATGTTTGAAAATCCTAGGACCTTTGGAGAATAATACATCACAAGCATACGATGACGTCGATTTTTTGTTGACCGTATATGGTTGTAATCAGTCTGTGTATTTTGAAGGTTTGGTCATAGTTAATGTGATGGCTTCTTTGCCTAACAAGGCGGTAATCTCGCCTACATAAACATCTATCAAGCAATGATTGTTTTAAGAAAATCGCCCGGAATCTAAGGGACTCGGGGTCTGGTTCAAAATCAACAAACTTCGAAGTCAGCTGGAAATTGGTACTTTCCACCATTAGAAGGACGTCTTTAGCAATACCAATTGGGTTCAGTGATTGAACGATCTGCTAGCTCTAAGTCATGCATTTTGGGGTTAGTTCAGTAGAACGTGATCTTTCCAGACAGGAATAAGGCATGAGATTAATGCTCGACACCTAGATAGGCCAATGCGTTGCATGTAGTAATCCCCGTAAATTTCGCATGGAATCAGAATGCGGGCCAGGGTCTACAAGTTTCTTTGGTAAATTGTTGAGGATGACGCATGATAACAGTTCTCATTATAAGGAGTCTTGGCATATTCGCTTAATTTTTCCTTGTTTCCATTCAAGGGTTCTTTTTAAGTCGAAGCAAAATGTAGGCATGAGCATTAAGGAATCGGATAAGCTAATCTCGAAACTTAAATCTCTAAAGTATTTCTTAAATTTTCTCGATTTGATCGTTAGCTTTTTCCCTTGCGCCTTTCATCATTCTTTCGTGATGGAAAATGGAATTGTGCTTAGGAACTGGAGGTATAAACAGGAGCAAAATTGGCTCAGATTTGGCTTACGTGTTTGAATTTGAACAAAGGAGTTGGACGTCTTCGGTGCTTTTCCAATATTAGCAGAGGCATCGTGTCCTTTGTCACTCTGTGTCATGATTAACGGCTTTCGGTCCCTTGGATTGGTAGACACTTTCGGGTAGTGATTACCTTTAAATCTTCCTTCTGGGTTGGTATAGTGTTACCAGGAAGAGGTCCAGTACCGGAAGTAGATTCTGTATTAGCAGTAACAAATCTTGATTGATGTCAGTCAATTTGCATTTGGGATTGCAGGTTTTGACATTGTTTTGCATGTTTCTCAACACTGCATCTATGGCTGTGACATATCTTTCAAAATCTGTTTTTGGAACACGTGGTGTTCTGTGGAGAGGTCCTTTGATTTAGCTATGGTTGATGAACTACTGGTTGATGAAAGGAGGGTCGATTAAATTCTGACCTTGGTTGAAATTGTTTCCTCTGTTTGATTGAAGTTATGCCTCGATGGAAATTGTTTTGACTATTTGCATGAGGATTCTGAACTGAGGAAAACCAGGAGGTCGATTTGGTTTGAGACATCGGAGGTCGATAACCAGAATTAGCTTGAATTGATATTGCCGCAGCGGCTGGGACACATACTTCTGGATATTGTCATGGTACATGTTGCTGATATGGTGGACAGTTTGATAAGAATGGACCCTCCCCCACAAGTTACACAACTTGTTCAACCGCTTTTACGCAGGGGCGGAAGCTGGTGTTTGGTTCTGTTCTATCTTGACATTAGTGCAAGAACCATGTCTTTGAGATCAGCAACATCAGATGGAAATATGCTGGGGTGGAAGAGCTGTACTCATTTAGCTACAACCGCTTTTTTTTGATTGACGACCTTAGACTTGCTCTCGATAATTTTTAACATTCTCTGAGGCATTTTGTCTAAGAAGTTACACAGCAGCTGGAGATCAATGAATCTGGATCATTTGATTTTAGGCATTATAGAATGTATCGGTTGATGCAATTCTGAAAAACCCATGATAGAGGGCTTCCCCTTAAAAGGATCATTGAAAACGATCCCAGCCTCATAAAAGTCTCATCAAATTTTTGCTGAAATCTCGTGATTTCATTCTGGATTGTGTCGTTTTAGGGCGGGAAGAATTTGTTAATAAATTTCGAAACAAGATCATCCCCCATGTTCATCGGCCGAGGGGGTTTTTTTATAGCCAAAATCGAGGCTGCCCTTAGAGAGAACACGGGAAAAGCATAAGCTTAACCGACGTATTTGGTACGTTCGGAATCTTCATCGGTTGAAGTGATCTTGATGAAAATAACGGATGTGGAGCATGTGGGTCTTATTTATCGTGTCCAATAAATTGCTTGTTTTGAACAGATTTAGAAGTTCCATGCTTGATCTCAAAGTTATCGCGGTGATTTACGGAATAATACTATCGCATCCTAGTAACCCTCGGTGGGTGCTTCGATAATTGCGACATATTTCGATTACGGCCATCGCAAAATAAGGTGGATTATCAGGTTTCTCAAGGTTAGATGATCAACAGGAAGTTGTCGAACTTGTCGGTTGTCGAGTCTACGGGCTTGAGAACGAGTGCATGCCACAAAAATAGGCGTACAATAGGAAAATTTACACTAATCTTTTTTTTTTTTTTTTTTTTTTTTTTTTGGTTTTTAAAACAATTGATTCACAATTAATTTTCAACGGACAAGGAGATAGGACAACTTAAACCAATAAATCTGCTTATTAAAGGTAGCTCTCAAGATAAACTCAACAGGTGAGCGGAGGAGTAGGATTAGCGCGAAGCTTTTTTCTCCTTTCGGGTCGTTGTTCCTAGGAACAATCCCTCCTTATACCCACTTTATGTTTGTTCAACTTTCCGAGGTTGAGCAGTACGTCCGTAAGAGGACACCAACAAAGGCAATGTTTTAAATCTTTTGTTCGAATTGGGAACCAACAAGTTCACCGGAAACTTATTAGGATAATACCTCAGTTGTGAATATTATATTTGGGATTTTTACAGTTGTGCATTTTCTATTTTTCGTTTATTATGGACAATTTTTTTATATTTTGATTTTTTTTTTCTTTTTTTGGATTTTTAAATGTTATTATTCTATAAAAGATGTTAATATTTTTGTACTTTTTTTTTTTTATTTTTATATTTTTATAATAAAAGAAAATATTCACAGTTTCAAAAACAGATGGCCAAACGTAACGATAAACGAGAGCACAGCCTCCCCGGCAACGGCGCCAAAAATTGATCCGCTCAGACTATACCTTAAAATACATATAATATAATAAAATATCAAATATATAGTATGGATGGTCTAAAAGCAGAGTCAATGTTACGAGAAGTAGTGTAGAGCTTTCCCGGGTCGTAAATCCCCACGAGGTTGAATGGTAATCGATACGATGAATTGATGATTTGAATTGAGAAACAGATGATTTTGATGTTTAACTAGATAAACTAAATTAATTAAAGAATAAAATTATTTACCGGGAACAAGCAGTGGGATTGGAATCTTAATAAATCTACGGGGATCAAAATTGTTATAGGATAAAATCCTTAAACTACGGGTGCATAAATAATGGGCAATGAAAATCCTAAGGAAATCTACAGGGGAACGTATTAGGCTAAAAAATTCTTAACTAAAATAATTAAAACTAATAAACTAAAATTATACATGACAATTTTAGACTACGGAAATTAATCGCAAGCCTAACTAAAATTTATAAAAATATAGTTCTAAATTAATTTTAAATTTTTAATATATCAAAAATATTCTAACTTAAAAGAAAAATGTAAAAAATTATATCAAATTAACGGAGTTCAACAACGAACAAAAACGTAAGAAATCGAAAATTCGGCTCGTAACGGGCCCGGAAACCTGAATATTTTTAGCAAAATTTACCCTACATAAGTTTTATTTTTAATATAAACGAATGATTAATAAAATTTTATTAAAAGAAAAATATTTTTTTTTTGTGAATTTTTGTTATTTTTTGAATGTTCTAAGATTAAAATACTAATTAAAACTATTTAATATAAAATAAGTCAGAATATATATACATATAACAAATCTGAAAATCAATTTAATTAAAGAAAAAGTTGAGAAGTCTAAAATATAAAAGCACTAAAAGTTACTGTAGCAATTAAAAGTATTAAAAATATTAAATCTAAACCTAATTTAAATTATTAAATTAATTAAAACTAACTAAAGTTAACCTAGGGATGGGGGGGCGACTTACAGTTGAAAGGGAGACAAGGACAAACGGGGGTAACAGGGGTAACTAACCACAGGGGACTAAACTATGTGATCTAGAACGTCAAAATTACAGAATGTCTGAGAATGAACCCCATTGCAAGACAAGTCCCAAGTGCTTATTTTTGAAAATTATAAAAGCAAATTCTTAAGGGGGCTTAGGAGATCATTTTTCATATATGGGGTAAAAACGGGGATGTAGGGGGACTAAATAAGCTAAAAAATGTGAGCTTTTGGGCTGACAGAAAACTTATAAGCTTGAAAAGTTATTGAGCTTTTCTTGGAGCTAAGAGCTCAAATAGCTGAAAAGTGATTAATTACTCAACTAAGCTATTTCTACTTATTTTAAACTAATGCAGCTAAGAATAAATCCTAATATAAGCTGAAAAAAAGAATAAGATACCTTGACTTATTTACACAAGAAAAGAAAAAGGGCTACTTTGCCAGCTAATTAAGCTACACTAGAGGGGAATTAAAGACTACAACGGTTTGGGGAAATAAAGGTCTACCTAGGGGCGTAATGAAAACTACCAAAATTAATCTAGTGCTTATTAATTATTTCAACGAAAATGTTGGCTGAAAGAGGGCTTTTTGCACCAGGGACATTAGCTGTGTGTGAAGGGGGCTTTTTGGGCTTTGAATATAAGCCCTAAAGAGCTTATTAGCCAAAACAAACACAAACAGAATCTAAAGGGTGCCTAATGAGCATTATTCAAATTTAAGCTTCTAGGTTAAGAAAAAAAAGGCCATTGTTTTTTTTTTTGCTGGTTATTTGGCTTTAAACTTGAGGGTTATAAATAAATTGTAATGCCAAATATGACTAAACTTAGTCAAACCAAGGTCAGAAACAAGTGGTGTTATAAAAATGACTAGAAACAAACCATAATATGCACAAACAAGAATGCTTTATGGTCGACCAGCTTGAGCACTTTAAGAACAATTTGGCTTATTCTAAATTTGACAGAACACAAAGGACATCTAAAAACTCATTTTAAAACTAAAATTGGTAATTAAATTGATCTAATTAAGCAAATACACTCAGCCAAAGGTGGCTGAGTGCTTGTAACCCACACAATCCCCCTCATGACCCATTTTGGGCTTTTACCAAACACCCCTTTAAATAAGTAAAAGGAACTTTTTAACTGATTTAACTTAAAGATAATTAAGGTAACTTGATGTTAGTGACAGTATAGTTAAAAAGAAACAAGTAACTACAATTTTCTCAAGATTAACAAAGAATTTAAAAGACGAATAATATTGAAAATCACAAGAAACTTAGTATCAACTTTAAAACTTGAATTAAACTTTTAAAACAGTAACATTACACTTAAAAAGCAAGCTGAAACTTAAATTACAAGTGGATTAAAAATTAATTAAGAAAAGCTAAACTAAAAACTAGTGTGTTTGTTCGGCTTGTGTTTTCTTGAATTTATAGAAGTCCCAAGTCTTCTTTCTTCTTCTTGTTGTGTTTCTTGTGTGAGGTGAAGCTCAGCAACAAATCCTAGCCATTGATGAAGTTTGTGCTTCTTTAA